>MDKH01120238.1:0-48864 GCA_005239495.1 Nicotiana undulata
GTGGATAGATTGACCAAATCGGCGCATTTCATTCCTGTGGCTACCACTTACACTACAGAGAGGTTGGCTCACATTTATATTCGAGAGATAGTCCGGTTGCATGGTGTGCCGGTGTCTATTATATCAGATCGAGGTCCTCAGTTCACTTCTCACTTCTGGAGGGCTTTGCACAACGAGATGGGCACTCAGATAGACCTCAAATCAGCATTTCACCCCCAATCTGATGGCCAGTCAGAGCGTGCAATTCAGATTTTGGAGGATATGGTCAGGGCTTGTGTGATTGATTTTGGCGGTCAGTGGGACCAATTCTTGCCTTTGGCGGAGTTTGCATACAATAACAGTTATCAGTCCAGCATCGAGATGGCTCCATTCGAGGCTTTATATGGTCGACGATGTCGTTCTCCTATCAGGTGGTTTGAGCTTGGCGAGACCAAGTTATATGGCACAGATATGGTGAGAGACGCTTTGGATAGGGTGAAGGTCATTCAGCAGAGACTCCACACAGATCAGTCCAGACAGAAGAGTTACGCAGATCAACGGGCGCGTGATGTGGCATTTATGGAGGGAGATAAGGTTATGCTGAAGGATTCGCCGATGAAGGGTATCATGAGATTCGAGAATAAGGGCAAGCTGAGCCCCAGGTTTATAGGTCTATTCGAGGTGTTGAGGCGAGTCAGAGAGGTCGCCTATGAGCTTGCTTTACCTCCAGCCTTATTAGGAGTTCACCCAGTTTTCCACGTACCCATGCTTCGGAGGTATCACGCCGACTTCTCCCACATATTTGATTATAACACGATTCAGTTAGATGAGAACTTGGGCTACGAGGAGGAGCCAATAGCTATTATTAATAGACAGGACCGCCAGTTGAGGTCCAAGACTGTTTCTGCAGTTAAGGTTTGGTGGAGGGGCCAACTAGTTAAGGAGGCGACTTGGGAGTCCGAGGAGGACATGCGAAGCAGATATCCACAGCTATTCAGCACTCCAGGTACGATTCAAGACCCGTTCGAGGACGAACGTTTGTTTAAGAGGGGGAGAATGTAACGACCCGACCGATCGTTTTGCGTATTAGGATCCCATTCCCTAAAATGAAACCTTCCATAGCGGCTAATCGTGCTTTATGACTTGCGGAGATGGGTGGTTCGGGATTCGGGAATGGTTTGAGTGATTAAGGAACACCACGTTCTTTAAGGCTGGCCTATTTGGCCGAGTTTGACTTCGGTCAACATTTTGAGCAAACGACCTCAGAATCAAGTTCTGACAGCTCCAGTAGCTCTGTATGTTGATTTCAGACTTGGGCGTGTGTTCGGCTCAGGTTTTCGATGACCCAGGAGCATTTCGGCGCCCGAAATGGAAATGAGGATTTCCTTATGTTTAAAATTTGGGTTGGGACGTGATTTTTATGCTATCGAGGTCCGAACGGGATTCTGGGACCGAGAATAGTTCTGTATGGTCATTTATGACTTGTCTGCAAAATTTGAAGTCATTCCGAGTTGTATAGGTCGGTTCGGCGCGTCGTTATAGAATTCAAGAAAAGCTAAGTTCTTAAGTTATGAATTCAGAGGTTTTGGGGTGTGATTTTTAGTTTTAGCATTGTTTTGAGTGTTCCGGGGGCTCGAGCAAGTCCGTTTTATGATTTAGGACTTGTTGGTATATTTGTACAGGGGCTCGGGTGGGCCCAGGTGCCTCCCGAACACCACACGAGGCCAAAACCTAGCTAAAACAACTGTTGGTGCACTGTTGCTGGTGCGACCGCAGGTGTGGTTGCCCAGCCGCAGGTTCGGGACCGCAGGACTCGCAGGTGCGAAAACCCAGGGGTCCCCCTTCTTCTGCAGGTGCGTAATTTCTTTCGCAGGAGCGGGTCCGCTCGTGCAGAAACCCCTTCGCAGGTGCGACCCCAGCCCCCTGCCCTTCTTCCGCAGGTGCGAGCCCCAGACCGCAGGCGCGGGACCGCAAGTGCGGTCCAAGGTTCGCAGGTGCGGGAATCGCTGTAGCCAGCAGTATATAAGTGCCAAACTCGTGTTCTTCTTCATTTTTTCACATTCAAAAACTCCATTAAACGGCTTAGAAGCTTGTGAAATCCTGTCCACGACCAGTTCCAGTAGAGGTAAGTAATTCCACTCCATTTTTCTAGTTTAATTCACGAATTTTCCAAGGGAATTAACTACAAATCATAGGAAAATTCGGATTTAGGGTAGTAAATTTGGAATTTTGGGAATTTGGTGAACTATTCAAATCTTGTTATGAATTCTAGTATAAATCACATAATCATGATCCTTAAGCTTCGGGTAAGTGATTCCTTCGAGAATTTTCGAAATCCGAGTGCGTGGGCCCGGGGTTGAAATTCTAAAATCCTTCAAGAATGCCTAATTTTGGGTTTATTGGTTGATTTTTCTTCTTTGAACTTATATTGATTCAATTACGCTATATTTGGCTAGTTGTGAGTCATCGAGGGTAGACTTCGGAGATTGCGGGTGCATCCTTGATTCGAGGAGTGATTTCGTCACGAGGTGAGTCTCCTTTCCAACCTCGTAAGGGATAAATGTCCCCATAGGTTCCTTATTTGTTATGTGTACATGTTGTGGGGGCCGTGTACGTTCCAAGTGACGAGAGGCCGTACGTGGAGACTATATTGCTAAGTCGGGTAGTTTTAGGACTCACAAGCATGCCCCTATGTGCCTTATTTGTACCTTGTATGTATTGTAAGTTGTGATTATTGTTGAGATAACACGGAAAGGTGAGATATTATGAATTCAATCCCAGTTGGCTACAGTGGTATTGGCACGGTCCTGTCGGGTTCACTGTTGAGTCGGTACACATATAAACCTATATATACAAATATGCATTTATCATTATCGAGTCAACACACGAGTCGCAAGTAAGATTCGCGATCGTGGGGAGCTTTGCATTATCGAGTCAGCATGCGAGCCGCAGGTAAGATTAGCGATCGTGGGGAGCTTATCATTATCGAGTCAGCACATGAGTCGCAGGTAAGATTCACGACAGTGGGTAGCTTTGCATTATTGAGTCAGCACACGAGTCATAGGTAAGATTCGCGATCGCGGGGAGCTTTTCATTATCGAGTCAACACACGAGTTGCAGGTAAGATTCGTGATCGTGGGGAGCTTATCATTATCGATCCAGCACACCAGTCGCAGGTAAGATTTTCGACCGTGGGTAGCTTTGCATTATCGAGTGAGTACACGAGTCGCAGGTATGATTCGCGATCGTGGGTAGCTTATGACCTCAGTCCTTATCACCACCCTTGTGACTCCGGGCGGTTGTCTTGTTCTGGTGTTGTATTATCACTTGAGTCTGAGTCGCACATAGTGGGGTTGTCAGGTATTGTGTAAATGGAGGTTTGGCACTTGCAGTTCATTTTCAGCTGTTACTGGGATTACATTATTTGCTTATGTACTTGTTTATTTTTGCTTCACATGCCTACTGTTTTAGCCACATCTCTTTTTATATTATATTGCTGGACCTTAGTGAGTATCTAGTCGACCTCTCGTCACTACTCCTTCGACTTTAGACAGGATACTCATTGGGTACATATTTATTATGTACTCATGCTGCACTTCTTTTTCTTCTGTACTTAATTGTACAGGTCCGGAGGCTTGTACATTTGATTATCAGGCCGGTGCCAGGTACTGATTTGTGTGATTAGACTTCACGGTGAGTTGCTCCTCCTGGCGACCTCCTAGAAGCACCCTAAAGCTCCTTTGTTATTTTTCCCCGTCTATTTCATCCAGACTGTGGATTTGTATATATATGTATCTTGTATATTCCTCTAGTTGCCTGTGACACACGTGGCACTAGTTCCTGGCACACACGTAGTGTATATGTTGGGTTTTAAGCTGTATATCCGTACATATGCTTAATTTTGGGCCATATATTGTTATGATTTTATTTCATATCAAAACTATTATCATGTTTAATTGCTTAAAACTGGTAAACATTGACTTGTTTAATCAAATGGGAAAGGTGACACCTAGTGTAATTCATAGTGGTTTGCCTAACCCCGTTGTTGGGCACCATCGCAACCTAAATTAGGATTTGGTCTTGACAAAGGGAGATAGTGCTTAGTCTCAATTCAAGGAAAGGAGACACGGCTTAGTCTCATGAAAAATAGGAGACATTGCTTACTCTCATGCAGGAAAAGGCAGGGCTTAGCCTCATGCAGAAAGGAGACAATGCTTAGTCTAATGCAAAATGGAGACAATGCTTGGTCTCATGCAAAATGGAGACAATGCTTAGTCTAATGCAAAATAGAGACAATGATTAGTCTCATGCAGGGGAAGGCAGTGCTTAGCCTTAAGCAATTGAGGAGGCAGGTCTTAGCCTCATGTAGAAAAGAGACAATGCTTAGTCTCATGCAAAATGGAGACAATGCTTAGTCTCATGCAAAATGGGGACAATGCTTAGTCTCATGAGAAATGGAGACAATGATTAGTCTCATGCAAGGGAAGGCAGTGCTTAGCCTTATTAAATTAGGGAGGCGAGGCTTAGCCTCATGTAGAAAGGGAGACAGTGCTTAGTCTCTTTCGCGCCCCTTTTTTTCCTCTTTGCAGCGGAAGTCAGGGTTTCGACATTCATTGGGACAACTCGTTTCCTTTTGGGAAAGGGGTACAGATGTTGAATAATCGCCACCTAACGGATTTAAGGTGCGTTAGGGAACCTATTATAAATAACTCATAAAAAAACAGTTTGTGTCACCAGAGATTGGTAAGGGCTTGAAATTACCTTGAGGAGAAGGTGTTAGGCACCCCTCGAGGTCCACAATAGTGTGTCCCGGCCAAACTTATTTTGTGAATTAGTCGTTTAGCAAATATAGCAGCTAAGCACACATATGTATAAAAATAAGGGAAGTCCTAAGTTTATTAGCCTATAGGATCACATTTGTACAATACCCTGTAAGCCTTACTCAACTAGAGAGGATACACGTGGCATTAGCGTACAAGTCGTCATATCCTTTTAATACCCAATTACCCTCCCCTTAACGGTTACATGAGCGGTTTAATTAAACCAACTCTATGCGTGCATTACCCGTCCCTTCCTTATGGCCCTGGAGGTGTTTAGGACCTCTAACTTAGGTAGTTCTAGACTCTCCTAAGGTATTTAAAAGAAGAAAAATCGAAGCGACAATAAAGAACAAATAGGACTATCATGTAAAAGAACAGTTAAGGGGGCTCAGATTTACCTCCTCAAATAAGCAGACAATTAGCACGTCTCAAACAACAAGATTTCAGATGTTTCATAAAGGTCCTAGAACAAGATATCCAGGTGAGCATGACAAGCAGAGAATATGCAGCATTGTGTTAAGGCGAACCGATAGAAACCTAATCAGTTTGACTATTGATTTTAGAATCTGTTGAATCTGGGAATTCCAAAATAAGCAAAGCATAGATTCACAGTTTTTATAATATTTTAGTTACCTACATGCTTGGCGTGGATCCGTGATTCCCTATGAACATGTTGTCTAAAATGTAATCGGGATTCCGGAAATCAATTTAAAACAAACAGTTTGAACTTATTAAGTCCTATAGGCATGCTTGTCTAGGTACTGAACATTACGAAACTGGTTTCATACATATTTATCTCTATAACATGATATCTAAGTGTTTGGGATTTCTTTTAAACACTCTTATAGGCAGGATAGTTACTGATTTATATGATGTAGGCGTGGTTTTAAATTTAATGCAATAGCAGTCCTAAATCAGGGTTTCTAATGCACATAAAGAATGGACATTTTTTGTTAGGCAGAATTACAGCAATGACTTAATAACAATATTTCTAGATGGTCATAATTATGCAGAAGCAGAATTTCGTAACAAATGCCACAATGTGCCTATAACATGTTTTCTAGTTTGCCAAATAATCTTAAAGGCATGGTTTCTTAAGAAATAAAACATAGTAATCCTAAGGCATGATTTCTAATTCAAGTAAACATAACAAACGAGGTTGGTGCGACTAGGGCTAGGCTCTGGTGATTCTAGGGCGACACTACTGCTTCGACTCTTATGACCTCTCCGGCCGGTGGCCAGCCACCTCTTATGGCTGGGCTGCCTCCTCTACCTTCTCCTAACATAGCCCAACCCCCGACCACCTCAAAAAACACCCCCACACCCATGGATTACGCGAAACTATTGAATCCATGCACGTTAAACAGTGCCATGCACGAAGAAAACTCTGTTGTGGAACCAATTCCAATGTGTAAACCTACACTGTTGAATGGAGAGCATGTTATGAAATTTACAGAAGCTGAAGTGAAGCGAATGGATGTGATCGAGGGACTAAAATATGCTATACTTGGCAAACTATCGTATGGAAGCCCATATTTGTAGCAGCTTCGTAAAATAATCCCAACTCAACGTGGTATTTAAGGTGAGTGTAATATTGGATTCATAAGGGAGAGGCATGTTCTTATAAGAATGACATAGTGGAAAGACTACCTAAATTTTACGTCCAAAACTGCCCATTATATTAAGGACAAAGATGGTTATGATTACCATCTTAGGCCTCTGATTTATGACTCAAATTTAGGGCGGGGGAGGAAACTCCTAAGGCAATGGCTTGGATATCATTTCTAGGTTTGTTGCTAACATTCATTTTTAAGGAATGTCTATTTTCATTAGCTGCAGTTGTTGGAAAACCTTTGTATGGTGATATGGCCACAATAAACAAAACTAGACCTAGTTGTGCAAGAGTTAAGGTCCTAGTTAATCTACTGACAGATTTGCCTAAGAAGGAGAGGATGGACATAGAGAATGAGGTTACTGGAGAAACAAGAAATGAATGGCTGAAGATTCACTATGACATGCTGCCTAAGTACTGCAAACACTGTAAATTGCAAGGTCATGATCAAACTGATTGTTGGAGGCTGCATACAGAATATATGCGGAGAAAGAGAACTCTAACCAACAAGTAAATGATAATGAGCAGGGAATTGGAATGCACAACCTTTAATGATCTTATCAAGTGGAAAGTTGGTGGGCAATGTGAATACCAACTCAAAAGAACAGTGGAAGGAAGTTAGGGACAATAGAATTAGGAATGTGGTGAACCAAACCAGTCATCAAAACAACACTGGAAAGGAGATTATCCCAGTTCAACAGAATGATAATCAAAAAATTGATGGTGGTAACAAAGGTGCAGAGGAAGGACAACTTATCGAAAATCAAAGAAAGAACGATAAGGAGCTGACCCCAGTGGGCAATGGTGCAAACAATGAGGTGCTAATGGCCAATAATTTACAGTGTAGAAGTGACAGATGAAGATAAATAATAGGCAAATCAATTGGCATTAGTAGCAGCTCAAGAAAGTCCTAGAAGCTCAGAAAAACAGAATCAAAGTGTACTACAACAATAGCAAAAGGAGACTGGGAATAAGGGAGGAAATTTGAATCCTGCAGCCCCAACATTTAATCCTAATTCATCAAGGATTGATTCTACCAATGTTTTAGTGAATACAACTCCTAAAGGCAATGGTAAGGAAGCTAAAAAGACCAAGTAATCAACAACACAGTGGGTAGAAAGAACCTTCAATGCTAAGGCAGGAGACAGGACAATAGGAATTAACATTTCATGTCAGGACATCCCATCATAGGACACACTGGTGGATAATGAATTGAATAAAACTTCTGAAGCTCAAAGAGAAGGTACAAGGTTTCCTACAATGAAAGAAAGAGTCCAATGGAGTGGAGGCAGACTATGGTCAGACCAAAGAGAATATGATTTTGAAGAAGATGAAGTACCAGAAAAAGCACCAATTGATGAAAAACCACTCATTGAGGAACAAGAGGATTAAGAGCAAAGTGTAAATGGAGATACCATTGTCAAAGCCAATAACAAGATTTATGACAGCACCACAAAAGAAGGATCAGAACTCAAGGAGCAGGAAACTAACAAACAGCTAGATATTAACACAGGTGATAGAATTACTGAAGGAAGAGGGGCAAATCTAGTTGATCCTGGTGGAACTAGAGTAGAACTTACAAAGGCAAGTGATACTCATGATGTTAAAACAAAAGGGAAGGAGAAACAGACTAAACAAACACATACTACAGCAAAAGTTAGTGTTCCATTAGAACAAAGGAAACTGAAAAAGGTGACGAGCATGCAAGATGATATTGAAACAGGTGAAGAAATTGATAGGACAGGAAAAGACATGGACTTAAAATCAACTGCTCAAAACTTTCTGAATGCTGCAAGGCATGGAGATATAGCGCCTAGACACATTGAGAAGGTGAAATCAGCAGCAAAAGGCAGAAAGAAGCAGCTAAAGACAATGCAACAGCTCCCACTGCAGGGGTTCAAACAAGGAGAACACTTACCAAGTCCAATAACCAGTAATGAATGCTCTCATCTGGAATATCAGGTCAGTTAACACATAGTAAGCTTTTGAACGACTGAAAAGGATGCATAGGTAGAAACACTATGAATTTATAGGACTAATGGAACCTATGCAACAAGCAAAGAAGCTGGAGAGGAACAGAAGCAAAATTGGATTTGCACAGGCTATCTAAAATGTATCTAACAAAATATGGACATTTATAGATGAGGTGTTTGAGGTAACTATCATGTATAATATGGTGCAGCAAGTAACCCTAAGACTCTTCCACACAGAATCACATGTTGATCTTGTCCTAACTTTGGTATATGCTGAGTGTACTGCTACAGAAAGAATAAAGTTATAGGATTCCTTATATGAAACGGCAAGGGATATGGATGTGCCATGGCTTGTAGGTGGGGATTTCAATGTAATATGGGATGAATAAGAAATATTTGGTGGGCTACCAGTGTCATTGAATGAAATAGATGATTTTAGATACTGTGTCAACACCTGCAATCTCTTTGATCTTTGCTTTAAAGGCAGTATATTTACATGGTAGAATGGAAGGGAAGAATAGGACTGTATCTTTGAAAGGCTAGACAGATGTTTAGCCAATGTGGAATTCCAGCAAACATTCACATGGATTGAGGTGCAACATCTACCAAAAATTGGTTCTGATCACATCCCAATGCAGTTGAAGTGTGACATAGAGAATTCTCCAGTAAACAAACCATTTAGGTTCTTGAATTTCTGGGCTGGGCATGCATCATTTAAAGAAGTGGTAAAGGAAAATTAGAAGGTTGATTTCAGTGCAAGCACATACATCCTCTTTAATCACAAGTTAAATAAAGTAAAAAAGCCTCTATCAGTGTGGAGTAAAGCAACTTTTTAAAACATCTTTTAGAAGGTAGGTAGCATGGAAGAGGTGGTTCTGGTTCATAAGAAAGAGTTTGAAGCAAATCCTACAAAAATGAACAGGGAAAGGTTTCAAAGGGTGCAAGCAAAATTGATGAAAGTGTTAGCATTGGAGGAGAAGTACTGGAAACAAAAGGTAGGCATAACATGGTTCAAGGAGGGAGATAGGAACACTAAATTCTTCCATATTCAAGTGAAAGGTTGAAGGAAGAGATTACGGCTTAATAGAATTCAAAAGAGTCAGGGAACTTGGATTGAAGAAGATGAAGAAATTGCAGCTGAGGCAATCAAGTTCTTCGACGATCGGTTTGTAGAAAAAGTAATCCCCTCAACATTTGACATCATAAACCATATGCCTAGCTTGATAGACGTGGAGCAGAATGCTGATCTGATAAGGTAACCAACCAAAGAGGAGGTAAAAGTGGCAGTGTTTGGGCTTAATGGAGACAATGCAGGGGGGCAGATGGTCTAACATGAAGGTTCTATCAGTCATGTTGGGACATCATAGGAGATGATTTATTTAACATGGTGAGAGCATTCTTCAATGGACATGATCTACCTAAGTGCGTCACACACACTAACCTTGTTTTGTTACCAAAGAAAAAAGAAGTTATCACATTCTCAGACTTAAGACCTATAAGTCTCAGTAACTTCTCTAACAAGGTTATATCAAGGGTGATACATGAGAGGTTAGTGGGGTTTCTACCTAATATGATCTCTGAGGAGCAAGCTGGCTTTGTTAAGGGCAAGAGTATTGTTGAAAATATTCTACTTACTCAGGAGATTGTGAATGATATGAGGCTTAGAACCAAAGCAGGACCTAATGTAATTATGAAACCAGACATGACAAAGGCTTATGACCGTTTGTCTTGGTTATTTCTGACCAAGGTATTATGAAAAATGGGCTTCTCAGAAAGGTTCATAGGAATGATATTTGGGATAGTTTCAAACAACTGGTACTCGATCCTGATCAATGGACAATCTCATGGTTTCTTTAAGTCATCGAGGGGTAAAACAAGGAGATCCACTGTCTCCCACTCTATTTACTTTAGCAGTAGAAGCTTTATCGAGGGCCTTAATGCACTACATCTCAACCTGGACTTCTGTGGATTTGGACTACCCAAGTGGAGTCCAAAGATCAATCATTTTGCATATGCAGATGATACGATCGTTTTTTCCTCATCAGATGATACATCACTACAACTAATCATGAAGGTGTTTTATGCATATGAAGCTGCTTCTGGGCAGCTTGTGAACAAGGCAAAGTCTAACGTATACTTACACCACCTATCAGACATAGAAGTAGCTAACAAACATGGAAAGATACCATAAAAGAGATGAGCCAAGAATAGCATAACAGATGATATGAGTAAAAGGTCTTCCATTCAATATTGCTTTTTGCATGTGGAAAGTATGGAAAGAAAAGATACCTTTGGATGACTTCATGAGGAGGTTAGGATATTGCATGCCCTCGAAGTGTTGGTGTTGTGTGCAGCCTAAAGAGGAAACTCCGCAGCACATGTTCTTCAACTCAGATGGAACTACTTCCTATCGAGGGCAGGCATAAATCTGGAGGTGTTGTCGATGCACCAGGCTATTACAAGATGCTGGATTGCTGCTGTAGTTCCTAGACTAAAGCCAATAATGCAAGCACTTCCTACATGCATAGTTTGGGAACTATGGAAAAGAAGAAACAATATGAAGTATGGGGATGTAGTGTCGACTAGCAGGGTGATTTACCAAGTGTTATCCACACTTCAAGCATTGGTGAAAATCAGAAAGCCAGGGATAATCAAAGTACCTCATAAATGGCCTGTCTATGATGGAAAAGTATACCCCTAAATTAAAGGTGAACAAAGTTATGTGGGAATTCCCAAAGGAAGGTTGGTTAAAGGTCAACACAGACGGGGCATCAAGGGGAAATCCTGGCACGAGTTCAATAGGCAACTGTGTTAGAAATGAAAAGGGGGATATAGTATGGGTAGTAGGGAAAGAGATATAGGAGACAACAAACACATAAGCTGAGACAATTGCTATGATAGAGGCATTGAGATTCCGTACGTCTCAGTAATACACTCACATATGGTTGCAAACTGACTCAATGTTGTTGAAAATGATCATGGATGGTTCGTGGAAGACGCCATGGAACATAGTTGAACATGTGGAGGAGATCATGACATTAATGGAAGGGTGCAACTACACAGTGTCACACATCTATAGAGAGGGTAACAAACAGGCAGATCACCTTACCAACTATGCTCGTGATCATGGAAATATTGAATGCCAAGAATTTTTGCAACTTGATGTGCAAGGAAGGAGGATTGTAAATGAAGATAAGTTGAAATGCCCAATTCTAAGGGTGACGGTCGCCAGGAGCTAAAGAGACAGGAGATAAAGAAGAACAAGGTGCAGGAGAAAACACTAGACCAACATATTCAAATCCTAATTGAGGAGGATGTGTTTATCAATTTGTTAACTAACCAGTTTTTCTTTTTTGCAGGTGAGATTACTATGCCTATGCCATATTTTTTAATTATTTTCCTTATGGTGGTATTAGTGCTTCGCACTTAGTCTATAAGGAGAACATTGAAGCAAGGCATGGACATAGAGGCAAGGAAAGGAAAATTTATATCAAATGCAGTCATCTCAATCTCATCACAGAGATATGGAAGCACTAGAGCTCTTAATATTATCTTACAAAATAAGAAGAAGTGCAAGATATACAATGGAAGTAGGAAGGTGTTCATAGGGGAGTATAGAATCGAGGCGGAAGATACAAAAACAAAAGCAAAACTTCCCAGAACATCTAAGAGATTTGGGCAGAGAAGGAGATGGGTTATAGGAATATGGATTGAGATCATAAGGGATATAGGGAGTCAGGCAGGTGCTATCACCACATTAGATTTCAGTGAGCTAGATAGGGATATAGGCACAAGCATAGGAGCAAGGAGATTCACAACACAGTGCACCAGTCTGCACACTAGTGATAACAAATGGAGGTTGGATCTATTACTGGGCTATTCAAGGGTGTTAAGGGATCAAAATAAAAGCCATGGGCTGCCTAGAAAGTTTAATAGAAGTGGGCATCATGGACCACAGGATACAGGAAACCAAGCAAGGACAACACAACAACAACATCAAGAGTCAACAAAGATGTTGGAAAACAGGATGAACAAAAACATGGTTCATCAACTTCAAATCCAGACGAAGGAGAAGTTGGTGAATGATTTTATCACTAACGAGGTTTTATTTTTTACAGGAGTCGTTACTGTATCTATGCCATATCCTTTAATGGATTACCAGCTGGTGGTATTAGCACTTTGTGCTCATTCCACTGGTAAGGATTTAAAGATATGCATAAGCATAGTAGCAAGGAAGTGTGCGATGAAAGTAGGTGTCAAGTATATTGATAATTCTCACCTATATTGTTGCACGATCAATGAAGCACAAGAGATGAATGATGCAGCAACAATGCCAAGACTCATTAAAGAGGTGTTACAAACAGTTCACCTCCAATGGCATTAGCTACATTATCAGTTGGAGCATTTTTCTTGGACAGGTGAGATCGGGAGGCATGAATAGGTTTGAGTCTCATTTACCAGAATATTTCTCACCTCCCCCATCTAACGAAGACTGTCAAATTATGATGGAGCCAAATCCAAGCTGGGAACTTCACGCAAGCATACACAATAAAAACATATTCACGCATGACATGGAATATTGGGGTATTATGTTAATTGGATTTGCGTGTGAATTTGTTACAACAACTCAAGGTGCAGGTACAATAATCATGTCTACTCTATATATGGAACAATGGAAACTATGGGAAAGAGCTGATCAAGTGCACAATGAACACGACAAGAGGCAACAATTGTCATGGATTTGCAGTATATAACAATGGTCGTCCAAGGTGGAACACCGGTGGTCTACTCATATCATGGAAGCAGAATACTGGAAAAACACATGCAATAATCATGGCTGGTCGTGCAAGTTCTGGGGCATTCAGTTATATGCTAATCTACATTAGGATAGTTTTTATTTCAATTGTAGTCAATGTAGATAATGCTATTAACATGACATTATGTGATATCAACTTTGGGTATGAAAAGCCCAATTTTGATAATAGGTTTTATGTAATTACAGTTCGTATAGTCCTACACTTTGTAGGAAAACATGACATTTTGTTTGATTTCGTTTATATATAAATAAAAACTAGCCCTAGGCACTGCCTAGTGGATTGCATAAAAAAAACTAAAGGTATAATTTCTAATGCAAGTAAACATAATAAACTTAAAGGCATGATTTCTACCCGGTTTTCCCACAAAAATTATATTAGAGTCCCTCCCATTTTACTAATTTCCCCTATATCCGTTTACAAGGATTATTATTATAGACCATAAATAAATTAATTACATAATAAATAAAAGTTACGCTATAAGGAGCCTGAATAGGCCCAACACGATCCTGGGAATACCAGGCCTCCAAACAGTCCAAGATTCCATAGTCTCATAATGTCCAATGGGGTGTCCTGGTGTGTCAAAGTTCCCAAGGGCCTCAGGGACCCCGGTCAATGATCACGCCAAGATCCTTTTAAATGGAGAAGTTGTTATGTGCAGTATGGAAGGGCCAACCCAGTGTGCCAGATTTCGGAGGAATATCATTGATTCTTAGGCAGTACACACACTGGAGGGGTAGAACTTAAGTAATCTAAGAGTATAAGTGAGAGTGCTTGACATAGTTGAGATGATATTTGGAAGAAAATAGTATAGAGGTACAATCTTTAGAAGTGAAAATACTTTAGGAGTAGCAATAATTAGAGAAACATATCAGGAGTGAAAAACATGTTGAAAACCTTTTGAGGGAATGGAAGGTTCAGCAAACACCAGTATAGTCACAAAAACATCACATTGCGTAGATTCAACTTCTGTGTTAATTAGCCTGGATGAAAAATCAATTGCACAAAAGGGAGCAGGGGTTGGGAACATAGGATGTTTGAAACAGAAGCACATAAGAAGAAGGGTGAAGGCAGTCGTGCTAGTAAATAGGGACACAAAGCAGGCAGGAACTAACTAGGGCATATTGATTTAAGGTCTAAACATGAATCTGTGATGACCCAAAAGGTCATCATGTGTATATTTAGCTAAATCTGTATTCCGAGGCCTCGAAAGCCTCCATTAATCTCACCTCCATGTGCTTTCGCAACCCGGGCGCGTAGGGGGGAAGACTTTATGTGAAAATTTGATAATAAGTTGAATTTGTAGTAATTAAATGAATATAGTTGACTTTGATCAACATATTTGTTAAACAGACTCGGGCCCGTGATTTGATGGTCCTGGAGGGTCCGTAGGAAAATATGGGACTTGGGCGTATGCCTGGAATCAAATTCCGAGGTCCCAAGCCCGAGAAATGAATTTTTAAAGAAACCTGTTTTCTGAAAATAATAAAGACTTTTGAAAATGAAATTTGATTTTAAATATGTGTTACCGGGCCCGTATTATAGTTCCGGATCGCGGAACAGGTTTAATATGTGTTATATGAGTTATATGTAAAGTTTGGTGTAAAACGGACTTGATTTGATGTGTTTCAGATTGAAAATTGAAAAGTTAAAGGTTAATGAAGTTTTGAGGATTTTTCATAAATTTTGGTGTTTAATTCATTGATTTTGATGTTATTTCAGTTGTTTTAGTACTTGAATAAGTCCGTATAATGATTTGGGAGTCGTGTGTGTTTTTGGTTTTGAGTCTCGAGGGCTTGGGCGAGTTTCGGGTAGTTAACGGGGTGTATAAACTTAGAAACTCTGGTGTTTTTGATGTTTTGCTGGTGTCTGATGAACTATTCTTCGCGAACGCGGGGAAACCCTCGCGAACGCGAAGAGTAAGTAGGTGAGGCCTGCGTTTTACTCTACACGAAAGCGTAGAGGGAGACGCGAACGTGGAGCACTGGACAGTGCTTCTACAGGAACGCGTCCCCAGGGGTGCAAATGCGTAGTGTTAGGCTGGGGTCTGGGGGGCTGGGTAGCATTGTTCTTCGCGAACGCGGCCTTAGGCTCGCGAACGCGTAACCCTGTAGAGTCAAACCTACGCGAACCCGGCCAGGGACTCGCGAACACGTAGGTCAGGATAGTCAACCCTTCGCGAACGCGGCCTTAGGCTCGCGAACGCGTAACCCTGTAGAGTCAAACCTACGCGAACCCGGCCAGGGACTCGCGAACACGTAGGTCAGGATAGTCAACCCTTCGCGAACGCGGCCAGGGGCCCGCGAACGTGAAGGGTATTTTTGCCCGGTGATTTTTTAAATGTCAAAAATAGAAACATTACGGGAATTTCACCACTTTTCTCAACCCTCCTTCTTCCCCACTCTCCTTAGGCGAAATTTGAAGACCTTCATCACCATAGCTTCGTAGGTAAGTGTTCCGAACACCAATTCCTTCCATTTTTCTTCATTAATCACTAGAATCAAGGCCTAAAATCATGAAAACAAAGTAGAAAATAGGGGTTTTGGGTAGAGTTAGGGTTTATGAGATTTTGCGTAATTCAACCTCATTTTGGGGTCGGATTTCAAAATAAATTGCATATTCGGATTCGTGGGGGTATGGATGATCGGGTTTTGGTCCGAGCCTCGTGTTTGGACCAAGCGGGTCCTGGGTCGAAATTTGGTATTTTTGGAAGAATGTTGGGAATTGAATAATTAGGCTATGAGACTGAATTATTGATTCTTTATTGATGTTATTAAGTTAATTATGTATAGATATTGTCGTTTCGGAGTCCGGTTCGAGAGGAAGGGCAGTGTTATAGGCTTGATTTGCGAATCTTGGAACGAGGTAAGTGTCTTGCCTGACTTTGGTGAGGGAATAGGTATTGTGCCCTATGTGCTATGTGTTTATCATGTTCAATGCATAGGTGAGGTGGCGAGTACCTATGCATTGTGTGTCAAGTATGCCCGTGAGTCTGTCTTGCTTAATTACTTGTTATTACCTCAATGATCATCGTGTTATGAATTAGTTCTTTTGGGAAGTTATGTATTCGTAAGGAATTGGTTATAGCTGAGACCCTTGCCGGGCAAATGTGTTGATTTTGGTTGTTATTCCCCATGTCGGGTGGTTATGAATTGAAATTTCGGTAATTGATTTCCTTGCAAAGTTGTTATTTGTTGGTTATATTACTTGGGTGAGGAAGAGATTAAAGCACGAAGGGTGATGTCGTGCCATTCATTCATATCATTCATTAATTTATTATTTCAATGTGAGGAAGAGAGTAAAGCACGAATGGTGATGTCGTGCCATTCATTCATATCATCATTTATTTATTATTGCAATGTGAGGAAGAGACTAAAGCACGAAGGGTGATGCCGTGCCATTCATTTCATTTATTCATTATTGCACTGTGAGGAAGAGAGTAAAGCACGAAGGGTGATGTCGTGCCATTCATTTCATTTATTATTGCAATCACTTCATATATTTACTTATTGCATCGTGAGGACGAGAGTAAAAGCACGAAGGGTGATGCCGTGCCATTCATTTATCTGTTTATCTATTGTGTTCAACATCTCATTTTGCTTCTTACATGTTGCCCCCTTACTTGTCCCCGTATTACTTGCTTATGTGTTAAATATCTGTTACTTCCTTGCTATATTTTTGGTAGAACTGTACAGGGAGGTTATCGTTGTCGTGTCTAGCCTCGCCACTACTTCGGAAGGGTTTAGGCTCGGCACTTGCTCAGTACATGGGATCGGTTGTACTGATGCTACACCTGCACTTCTTTATGTTGTGTAGATCCCGCAGTCAGACCCGGTGGACACTGATTGAGGGAGTATCCTTCAGTCCACTTCGTAGATTTCAAGGTAGACCCGCAGACGTTCGTGGGACTTGGCGTCTCCTCTATCCGTATCTTCCTATTCTATCTTGTTTTTCTTAGTTCTAAGACAGTTTATGTATTATTTCTTCAGACCTTGTATTTATTAATCTCATAGACAGTTCATGAGTTAGTGACTCCAGGTTCTGGGATATTGCAAACGAAATGTATTATTGGTATTTTTACTTTGTTCATAATTTATCTGCTCCCGCACTTAAAAATTGAATATAAACTGTTCTAGTTATTTTTGTTATTTCAGTGTTAATATGTTAATATAATTGTGTACGTTGGCTTGTCTAGCGGGTTCAACGTTAGACGCAGTCATGGCCCGAAGGTGGGATTTCGGGTCTTGACAAGTTGGTATTGGAGCACTAGGTTGTTTAGGTCTCACAACTCACGGAAAAACTTGGTAGAGTCTGAGGGATCGGTACGGAGACGACTGTACTTATCCCCAGAGGTTGCAAAGTTAGGAATAACTTCATATATTTCATTCTCTGCCGTGCCATCTGAATTCTAAATACTAATTTAGTATCTATCTTACTCTCTCATAGATGGCGAGAACGCGTGCTTCCTCATCGACCGGTCAGCAGCCCGACCCCCCTTTTGCAGCTCCTACGAGGGGTCAAGGCCGAGGCCGTGCTAGAGGCCGAGGAAGAGCTAGAGCAGCGGCTCCAGTAGAGGACCCATAGGTAGACTATGCCGATGAGGTTCCTGTTCAGACGGTTCCAGTCGGACCAACCAGCTCAGGTCTCGAAGGGGTTCATTGCCACCCCAGTGCTTCAGGACGCTCTAGTCCACTTGGTGGGACTTATGGAGAGTGTGGCTCAGGTCGGTCTTCTTCCTACTGCACCAGCTGGTTCTTAGGCTGGGGAAGGGACTCAGACTCCTGTTATTCATACCCCAGAGCAAGTTGCCACCCAGTTTCAGACTCCAGCACCTCAAATGACTGGAGTAGCTCAGTCGGGTATTGTGGCACCGGCAGCCGAGGGTGCAGCTATGTCAGCGGATGCTCTATGGAGACTAGATCGTTTCACCAAGTTATTCACTGCTACTTTTACTGGTGCCGTCAGAAGATCCACAGGATTATTTGGACAACTGTCACGAGGTTCTTCGGAACATGGGCATATTAGAGTCTAATGGAGTTGATTTTTCCACCTTTCGGCTTTCGGGTTCAGCCAAGACTTGGTGGAGAGACTATTGCTTGACTAGACCCGCTGGGTGTGCACCTTTGACTTGGGCTCAGTTCTCCGAGCTATTCTTGGGGGAATTTCTTCCCATTACTCAGCGAGAGTATCTTCGGATGTAGTTTGAGTGCCTCCAGCAGGGATCTATGTCTGTTACTCAGTACGAGACCAGGTTCATCACTCTAGCCAAGCATGCACTTATGATACTTCCCACTGATCGGGAGAGAGTGCGGAGATTTATTGAGGGTTTAGCTCATCCCATCAAACTCCAGATGGGCACGGAGTCAGGTACTGATATTTCATTCCAGGATGCGGCCGATGTGGCTAGGAGGATTGAGATGATTTTGTCAGTGGGAGGTGGTCAGGGGGCTGACAAGAGTCCCCGTCACTTTGGTAGATCCAACGGAGCCTCATCTGGAGGCAGGGATTCTTTTGGTAGAGGCCATCCACCCTGACCTTTTCAGTCAGCACTTCAGGTATCTCACCGTGCACTGCTAACCCCTATTAGTGCACCACCAGCACCTATCAGTGCACAACCACTTCAGAGCTACCAGGGTGGTTATCAGGATCGTCGGGGACAGTTCCAGAGTCATCAGCCATATCAGTAGAGACCTTCTTATTCTTGTGGTTTTCATGGGCACATTGCGAGGTATTTCCCCAATGCTTCTGGTAGTTCTCAGTATCAGGGTTCTCGTGCCATGGTCCCCGCAACAGGTGCACCCCCACCCCCTCAGCCAGCTAGGGGTGGTGGTCGTGGTGCTAGAGGTGCAGGTCAGACTCATAGAGGTGAAGGGCATACCATGAGAGGTAGAGGTCAGCCTATAGCAGGTAGACCCAAGGATGTGCAGGTTGGAAGGGCTCAGCCCTGGTGTTATGCTTTTCCTGCCCGTCCTGATGTTGAGGCTTCTGACGCAGTTATTACAGGTACGATTTCAGTTTGCAGCCGAGAGGCTTCAGTGTTATTTGATCCGGGTTCTACATTCTCCTATGTGTCTTCATATTTTTCACCTTATTTTAGCATGCCCTGTGATTCCTTGAGTACTGTTGTGCATGTTTCTACACTGGTGGGTGATTCTATAGTGGTAGATTGAGTCTACCGTGCTTGCTTAGTAGTTATTGGCGGTCTGGAGACTCAGTTTGATCTTTTGCTTCTTGATATGGTTGACTTGGATGTTATATTGGAGATGGATTGGTTATCCCCCTATTATGCTATTCTGGACTGTCATGCCAAGACAGTGACCTTGGCCTTGCCAGGGGTACCTCGTTTGGAGTAGAGGGGGACTCCTAGTCATTCTTCTGGTAGAGTTATTTCTTATATGAAGGCTCGGCGCATGGTCGAGAAGGGTTGTTTGGCCTATCTGGCCTATGTTCGTGATTCTAGTGCCGAGGTTCCTTCCCTGGAGTCTGTGCCTGTAGTTCGTGAGTTTCCAGAGGTATTCCCTGCTGACTTGCCAGGTATTCCACCCGATAGGGATATTAATTTTTGTATTGAGGTATCTAAGGGCACTCAGCCTATTTCCACTCCGTCGTATCATATGGCCCCGCCTGAGTTGAAGGAATTGAAGGAGCAGTTGCAGGATTTGTTGGATAAAGGCTTCATTAGGCCTAGTGTTTCTCCTTGGGGGTGCTCCAGTGTTGTTTGTCAAGAAGAAAGATGACTCGATGAGGATGTGTATTGACTACGGACGGTTGAATAAGGTTACTATTAAGAACAAGTATCCTTTGCCGAGGATTGATGATCTCTTTGACCAGCTTCAGGGTGCTATAGTGTTATCCAAGATAGACTTGAGATATGATTATCATCAGCTGAGGATTAGGGCTTCTGATGTCCTTAAGACAGCTTTTCGCACCCGTTATGGACACTATGAGTTTTTAGTGATGTCTTTTGGGTTGACTAATGCCCCCGCTGCATTCATGGAGTTGATGAACTGAGTGTTCAGGCCTTATTTGGACTCATTCATTATTGTTTTCATTGATGATATATTGATATACTCTCGTAGCCGAGAGGAGCATGAGAAACACCTTAGAGTCGTCTTCCAGACTCTGAGGGATAGTCAGTTGTATGCCAAATTCTCCAAGTGTGAGTTTTGGTTTAGTTCAATTGCATTTCTAGGCCATGCGGTCTCATCAGGGGGTATTCAGGTGGATCCCAAGAAGATTTCAGCATTTAGAGATTGGCCTAGGCCCACTTCAGCTACAAAGATTCGGAGTTTCTTGGGCTTAGCAAGGTATTATCGCCGATTTGTGGAGGGCTTTTCATCTATCGCAGTCCCGATGACTAGGTTGACCCAGAAGAGTGCTCAGTTCAGGTTGTCTAATGAGTGTGAGGCGAGCTTTCAGAAGCTCAATACAGCCTTGACCACGGCGCCAGTGTTAGTGTTGCCCACAGGTTCAGGGCCGTATACCGTGTATTGTGATTCTTCACGGGTTGGGCTTGGTGTAGTGTTGATGCAGGATGGCAAGGTTATAGCCTATGCTTCTCGTCAGTTGAAGATTCACGAGAAGAATTATCGAGTTCATGATTTGGATCTTGTAGCTATTGTTCACGCTTTGAATATTTGGAGGCACTATCTGTACGGAGTGCCATGTGAGGTGTTCACGGACCATAAGAGCTTGTAGTATCTGTTCAGACAGAAGGAGTTGAACATGAGGCAGAGGAGATGGTTAGAGTTACTGAAGGATTATCATATGACCAAACTTTATCATCCGCGGAAGGCCAATGTGGTGGCCGATGCTTTGAGCCGGAAGTCAGTCAGTATGGGCAGTTTAGCTTATTTATCAGTCGGGGAGCAACCTCTTGCGTTGGATGTTCAGGCTTTAGCCAATCAATTTGTGAGATTAGAGGTTTCTGAGACTGCCAATGTGCTGGCCCATACCGTAGCCCGTTCTTCATTGTATGATCTTATTCGGGCCAGGCAGTATGATGATCGTTATTTATGTACTCTTATAGATACGGTTCGGCACGGCGGTGCCAAGAAGGTCACGTTGGATAATGAGGGAGTTCTGAGGATGCAGGATCATATTGCGTACCTTATGTTGATGGCATTCGTGAGTTGATACTTCAGGAGGGCCCATATTTCCCGGTACTCCATTCATCCGGGCGCCGCAAAGATGTACCAGGACTTGCGGCAGCATTATTTGTGGTGTAGAATGAAGAAGGATATTGTAGCTTATGTAGCTCGGTGCTTGAACTGTCAGCAGGTTAAGTACGAGCACCAGAGACCCGATGGGTTGATGCAGCAGATTCAGCTTCCTGAGTGGAAGTGGGAGCATATCACCATGGACTATGTAGCTTGGCTCCCACGGACTTAGAGGATGTTTGATGCTGTTTGGGTTGTGGTGGATAGGCTGACCAAGTCAGCGCATTTCATTCCGGTATCAGTGTCGTATTCAGCAGAGAAGTTGGCAAAGATTTACATGAGAGAGATTGTTAGATTGCATGGTGTCCCATATCCATTATATCAGACCGAGGTACTCAGTTTACCTCACATTTCTGGAGATTATTTCAGCGAGAGTTGGGCACACAGATTGATTTGAGCACAACATTTCATCCTCAGACAGACGGACAGTCCGAGCGTACTATTCAGATTTTGGAGGATATGTTGTCGGCCTAGGTCATTGATTTTGGTGGTTCATGGGACCAGTTCTTGCCTTTAGCTGAGTTTGCCTACAACAACAGCTATCAGTCGAGCATTCAGATGGCTCCGTATGAGGCATTGTATGGTAAACGGTGTCGGTCTCCAGTTGGATGGTTTGAGTCGGGAGAGGCTAGATTGTTGGGTTCTGAGTTAGTCCAGGATGCCTTGGACAATGTGAAGATTATTCAGGATATACTTCGTACAGCTCAGTCTAGGCAAAAGAGTTATGCGGATCGCAGAGTTCGAGATTTGGCTTCCATGATAGGAGATCAGGTGTTTCTTAGAGTGTCACCTATGAAGGGCGTGATAAGGTTCAGGAAGAAGGGCAAGTTGAGCCCTAGGTACATTGGTCCATTTGAGATTTTGGATAAGGTAGGAGAGGTGGCCTACAGACTTGCCTTGCCACCACATTTATCAGCCGTGCATCCAGTGTTTCATGTATCTATGCTCAGGAGGTATATTGCAGATCCATCCCATGTTCTTGACTTTAGCGGTGTCTAGTTGGACCAGGATATGTCGTATGAGGAGGAACCAGTAGCCATATTAGCTTGGCAGGTTCGTCAGTTAAGATCGAAGAGTTATCCTTTGGTTCGTGTTCAGTGGAGAAGTTAGCCTGCTGAGGCAACTACTTGGGAGTTCGAGTCTGATATGCGGAGCCGTTATCCCCACCTTTTCCCAGACTCAAGTACCTTTCTAAGTCCATTCGAGGACGAAAATTTGTTTTAGAGGTGGAGATTGTGATGACCCAAAAGTTCATCCAGTGTATATTTAGCTAAATCTGTGTTTCGAGGCCTCAAAAGCCTCCGTTAATATCACCTCAATTTGCGTGCGCAGCCCAGGCGCGTAGCCGGGAAGCCTTTATGTGAAAATTTGATAATAAGTTGAATTTGTAGTAATTAAATGAATACAGTTGACTTTGGTCAACATTTTTGGTAAACGGACCCCGACCCGTGATTTGACGGTCTTGGAGGGTCCGTAGGAAAATATGGGACTTGGGCGTATGCTCGGAATCGAATTCCGAGGTCCCAAGCCCGAGAAATGAATTTTTAAAGATAAATTGTTTTATGAAAATAATAGACTTTTGAAAATGAAAATTCATTTGAAATCTGTGTTACCGAGCCCGTATTATGGTTCTGGAGACCGGAACAGGTTTAATATGTGTTATATGAGTTATATGTAAAGTTTGGTGTAAAACGGACTTGATTTGATGTCTTTCGGATTGAAAATGGAAAAGTTAAAGGTTAAAGAAGTTTTGAGGATTTTTCACAAATTTTGGTGGTTAATTCATTGATTTTGATGTTATGTCGGTGGTTTAGTAATTGAATAAGTCCGTATAATGATTTGGGAGTCGTGTGTGTTTTTTGTTTTGAGTCCCGAGGGCTCAGGCGAGTTTCGGGTAGTTAACAGGGTGTATAAAGTTAGAAAATCTGGTGTTTTTGATGTTTTGCTGGTGTCTGATGAACTATCTTTGCGAACGTCGGGCAACCCTCGCGAACGTGAAGAGTAAGTAGGTGAGGCCTGGGTCTTACTCTACGCGAACGCGTAGAGAGAGACGCGAACGCGGAGCACTGGACAGTGCTTCTATCCGAACGCGTCCCCAGGGGTGCGAACGCGTAGTGTTAAGCTGGGGTCTAGGGGGCTGGGTAGCATAGTTCTTCGCGAACGCGGCCTTAGGCTCGCGAACGCGTAAGCCAGTAGAGTCAAACCTATGCGAACGCGGCCAGGGACTCGCGAACGTGTAGGTCAGGATAGTCAACGCTTCGCGAACGCGGCCAGGGGCCCGCGAACGCGAAGGGTATTTTTGCCCAGTGATATTTTAATTGTCAAAAATAGAGACATTACGGGAATTTCACCAGTTTTCTCAACCCTCCTTCTTCCCCACTCTCCTTAGGCGAAATTGGAAGACCTCGATCACCATAGCTTCGTAGGTAAGTGTTCCTAACACCAATTCCTTCCATTTTTGTTCATTAATCACAAGAATCTAGGCCTAAACAAAGTAGAAATTAGGGGTTTTGGGTAGAGTTAGGGTTTATGGGATTTTGGGTAATTCAACCTCATTTTGGGGTCGGATTTCAAAACAAATTGCATGTTCGGATTCGTGGGGGTATGGGTGATCGGGTTTTGCTCCGAGTTCATGTTTGGACCAAGTGGCCTCGGGGTCGAAATTTGGTATTTTTGGAAGAATGTTGGGAATTGAATAATTAGGCTATGAGACAAAATTATTAAGTCATTATTGATGTTATTAAGTTAATTATGTATAGATATTGTTGTTTCGGAGTCGGATTCGAGAGGAAAGGCATTGTTAGAGGCTTGATTTGCGATTCTTGGACCGAGGTAAGTGTCTTGCCTAACTTTGGTGAGGGAATAGGTATTGTGCCCTATGTGCTATGTGTTTATCATGTTCAGTGCATAGGTGAGGTGACGAGTACCTATGCATTCTTTGTCAAGTATGCACGTGAGTCCGTTTTGTTTAATTACTTGTTATTACCTCAATGATCATCATGTTATGAAGTAGTTCTTTTGGGAAGTTATGTATTCGTAAGGAATTGGTTATAGCTAAGACCCTTGTCGGGAAAATGTGTTGCTTTTGGTTGTTATTCCCCATGTCGGGTGGTTATGAATTGAAATTTCGGTAATTGATTTCCTTGCCAAGTTGTTATTTGTTGTTGATATTACTTGGGTGAGGAAGAGAGTAAACCACGAAGGGTGATGTCGTGCCATTCATTCATATCATTCATTTATTTATTATTGCAATATGAGGAAGAGAGTAAAGCACGAAGGGTGATGACGTGTCATTCATTCATATCATTCATTTATTTATTATTGCAATGTGAGGAAGAGAGTAAAGCACGAAGGGTGATGTCGTGCCATTCATTTCATTTATTCATTATTGCACTGTGAGGAAGAGAGTAAAGCACGAAGGGTTATGTTGTGCCATTCATTTCATTTATTATTGCAATCACTTCATTTATTTACTTGTTGCATCGTGAGGACGAGAGTAAAGCACGAAGGGTGATGTCGTGCCATTCATTTCATTTATTATTGCAATCATTTCATATATTTACTTGTTGCATCGTGAGGACGAGAGTAAAAGCACGAAGGGTGATGTCGTGCCATTCATTTATCTGTTTATCTATTGTGTTCAACATCTCATTTTGCTTCTTACCTGTTGCCCCCTTACTTGTCCCCGTGTTACTTACTTATCTGTTAAATATCTGTTACTTCCTTGCTATATTTTTGGTAGAACTGTACAGGGAGGTTATCGTTGTCGTGTCTAGCCTCGCCACTACTTCGGTCGGGTTTAGGCTCGGCACTTGATCAGTTCATGGGGTCGGTTGTACTGATTCTACACCTGCACTTCTTTATGTTGTGCAGATCCCGCAGCCGGACCCGGTGGACACTGATTGAGGGAGTATCCTTCAGTCCACTTCGGAGATTTCAAGGTAGACCCGCAGACATTCGTGGGCCTTGGTGTCTCCTCTATCCTTAGCTTCCTATTCTGTCTTGTTTTTCTTAGTTCTAAGATTGTTTATGTATTATTTCTTCAAACCTTGTATTTAGTAATCTCATAGACAGTTAATGAGTTAGTGACTTCAGGTTCTGGGATATTGCAAACGGAATGTATTATTGGTATTTTTAGTTTGTTCATAATTTATCTGCTCCCGCACTTAAAGAGGAATATAAATTGTTCTAGTTATTTCTGTTATATCAGTGTTATTATGTTAATGTAATTGTGTACGTTGGCTTGTCTAGCGGGTTCAACATTAGACGCAGTCATGGCCCGAAGGTGGGAGTTCGAGTCGTGACAAGTTGGTATTTGGAGCACTAGGTTGTTTAGGTCTCACAACTCACGGACAAACTTGGTAGAGTTTGAGGGATCGGTACGGAGACGACTGTACTAATCCCCCAGAGGCTGCAAAGTTAGGAATAACTTCATATCTTTCATTCTCTGTCGTGGCATCTGAATTCTAAATACAAATTTAGTCTCTATCTTACTCTCTCGCAGATGGCGAGAACGCGTGCTTCCTCATCGACCGGTCAGCAGCCCGACCCTCCTATTGCAGCTCCTACGAGGTTTCGAGGCCGAGGCCGTGCTAGAGGCCGAGGCAGAGCTAGAGCAGCGGCTCCAGTAGAGGACCCACAGGTGGACTATGCCGGTGAGGTTCCTGCTCAGACGGTTCCAGTCGGACCAACCAGCTCAAGTCCCGGATGGGTTCATTTCCACCCCAGTGCTTCAGGACGCTCTAGTCCACTTGGTAGGACTTATGGAGAGTGTGGCTCAGGCCGGTCTTCTTCCTACTGCACCAGCTGGTTCTCAGGTTGGGGAAGGGACTCAGACTCCTGTTATTCATACCCCAGAGCAGGTTGCCACCCAGTTTCAGACTCCAGCACCTCAGATGATTGGAGTAGCTCAGCCGGGTATTGTGGCACCAGCGGCCGAGGGTGCAGTTATGTCAGCGGATTCTCGATGGAGACTAGATCGTTTCACCAAGTTATTCACTGCTACTTTTACTGGTGCCGTCAGAGGATCCACATGATTATTTGGACAGCTGTCACGAGGTTCTTCGGATCATGGGCATGTTAGAGTCGAATGGAGTTTCCACCTTTCGGCTTACGGGTTCAGCCAAGACTTGGTGGAGAGACTATTGCTTGACCAGACCCGCTGGGTGTGCACCTTTGACTTGGGCTCAGTTCTCAGAGCTATTCTTGGGGAAGTTTCTTCCCATTACTCAGCGAGAGGATCTTCGGAGGCAGTTTGAGCGCCTCCAGCAAGGATATATGTCTGTTACTAAGTACGAGACAGGTTCATCACTCTAGCCAGGCATGCACTTATGATACTTCCCACTGATCGGGAGAGAGTGCGGAGATTTATTGAGGGTTTAGCTCATCCCATCAGACTCCAGATGGGCAGTGAGTTAGGTACTGATATTTCATTCCAGGATGCGACCGATGTGGCTAGGAGGATTGAGATGATTTTATCACAGTGAGGTGGTCAGGGGGCTGACAAGAGGCCCCGTCACTTTGGTAGATCCAGCGGAGCCTCATCTTGAGGCAGTGATTCTTTTGGTAGAGGCCATCCACCCCGACCTTTTCAGTCAGCACTTCAGGTATCTCACCGTGCACTGCCAACCCCTATTAGTGCACCACCAGCGCCTATTAGTGCACAGCCACTGTACAGGGAGGTTATCGTTGTCGTGTCTAGCCTCGCCACTACTTTGGCCAGGTTTAGGCTCGACACTTGTTCAGTACATGGGGTCGGTTGTACTGATGCTACACCTGCACTTCTTTATGTTGTGCAGATCCCGCAGCCGGACCCGGTGGAAACTGATTGAGGGAGTATTGTTCAGTCCACTTCGGAGATTTCAAGGTAGTCCCGTAGACGTTCGTGGGCCTTGGCGTCTCCTCTATCAATATCTTCCTATTCTGTCTTGTTTTTCTTAGTTCTGAGACAGTTTATGTATTATTTATTCAGACCTTGTATTTAGTAATCTCATAGATAGTTCGTGAGTTAGTGACTCCAGGTTCTGGGTTATTGCAAACAGAATGTATTATTGGTATTTTTACTTAGTTCATAATTTATCTTCTCCCGCACTTAAAAGGAATATAAACTATTCTAGTTATTTATGTTATTTCAGTGTTAATATGTTAATGTAATTGTGTACGTTGGCTTGTCTAGCGGGTTCAACGTTAGACGCAGTCATTGCCCGAAGGTGGGATTTCGGGTCGTGACAGAATCACTCAAATCTTACCATCATACTTAGTGATAGGGTAAGCATGCTACTTAAGACAAGAGACAAGAAGGCCTAGGATTTAAAAAATGCAATAAACATGTTGGTTAAGCATAATGATACATAGGTCTGGATACAAAGGTAGTCATGTTGAGTAATACAGAAAGAGCCACAGAAATTCAATCACACAAAGTAGCCATACTAGTTGGGGTTACAGGACAGGGAAGACACAAAGTAAAGAGGTTGTTTTAAGACCATATTGAATACTCAAGCAGAATAGACATGCTTATTAAAACACTGAACAAGAGAGGGTGAAACTTAAGCATATTGATCAAACCAACAAATAGGAAAGAACAATTGCGTACATAAGCGATTAAACTAGTGAAGAAAGAGACATAGATTTAACAGCTATGGAGCAACAAGAAGCACAAAGATTTAAACTTCACGTTAGAAGGAATGGTAATAGGAGCAGAAGCATAGCAGTTAAGGAAGCAAAAGAAGAAAGTAAAAAAGGCAAGATTCCGAAGTCTAGCCTTGGCTTTCGGCCGACTAGACAAGCAATGAGAACAAGTAGCATAAAGAGAGATGAGAGGAAGTTTTTGTGTGTGTGTTTTGAACTACTGTTCGTGTTTGAGAGGTAAAATAAGAGTGTATATATAGCACTTAAAGGGTGAATCAAAATAAGATAAAAGAATCATAGTTCAATCAATTATGAGCAATTAATCACACAGAATCAATTCCCATAGAGAAGTCCAGAATAGACCCCTTAATTGGGGGTAATCACTTAATTAAGGCAAGTTTAATTAGGAAAACAAAGAATCCAAATCATTCCATATAAAGAATCAGTAAAAATTCCCCAAACTTCTGTTCACTAATTAAGGCAAGTAAAAGAGGGAAATAAGTCACAAATGAGGAAACCAGAAAAATCTCTGCATACAAATTTTAACAGGGAAATTAATAGGAAATAATCAGTAAAATCTTCGAAGAATACTATTTTTTTGGGAAAGAATTACTCAGATTCCCTAAATAGATATCAACTAAGTAAAACCTCACAGAAATGCATGACTTAACAAGAAAAGCAGGTTCGAACTATTAATAGAGATCAATTAGGGCAAAAATCCCAAAGAATACTGGATTTAACAAGAAACACATTTCAATCCCTAAATAGAACCAGTTAGCACAACTGATTCCTAGATATCACCATAATAAAAGAAAGAAGAAGAAGTCAGTATAACCACTAGAAACATCTAGGTTTCGAGCATTCATGCAAAAATTAGTCAAATGCGTAAAGGGATGAACAGATTAAACATTGAAAGTAGAAAAATCTTTTGAAGAGAGTTTGGGAAAAACCCTAGTTTTAGAAAGAGTGACTAAAAATCGAAATAGTTAATTAAAACAAGAGATTTAAAGGAAAACACCTAATAACACTCGAATCACTTCAGATCTATAAAGATCTGAGAAGAATCGAACAGTAATGAACTAGGGTATTCATAAAATAGTAGAGATATAGATAATCAGTCAAAAATCCATGAATTCAAAATAAAAACAAGAGGAAATCCTTACTTACAAACGAAAATGCCCTGAGACAGGTCGGTAAATAAGTTTCAAACCAGAACAGGTTGGCTTTCCTTGAGATCTTCTCAAAGACTCATGAAATCGAAGAGCCATGTAGTATAGTGGACCAATGGTGGTAGGAGAAGGCACAAAAATACCATATAAAGGATGCTCATGCCAGTGAGGGAGATTAGGGTTAGGGTGAGTTGAGAGAGAATTAGAGGGGTGAGGGAACGGGTGACGGCGGAACTGGAGAGAATGATGGGGGTTAGGGTTAGTTAGGGATTAATTAAGGTAAGTTTAATTGTGGACCGTTGATCAAAATGATCAACGGCCACGATTAAACGGGGTTATTGAGTTGGGTGTATGCAGATTAGGCCTAAAGGGTTTTGGGCTGGTTTTTAGGTTAATTTTAAAGGGGTTTTGAGCTGGTATTAAAAGGGTTAAGTCTGAAAAAGGGTTATTTGTTAAATACTAGAGTAATTGATAAAAATAATTAACAGACTGTAAAAAATAATTTTCATGCATGGAAATGTTTTAAAATAATTACTCAATATTTTTAAAATATAAAAATCTATTTCTGGTAAGATAATGTTATAATGCATTCATGGGCTATAATTGCAAAGTTATTGTAATTGTAACCAATAATGTAAATATGATTATTTATGAAATAATTTAAGCTTAATATAAATATAAATAGCAGAATTAGGCCATGAAATTACCATAAAGTCATTTTTGATGCAATTTCTAATTATTTATAAATAAAATACTGGGATAAATAAATTAAAAAATCCCTTAAACTGTAGAAATTGTGGAAAAACATCAGTTGATTCTAAGGCATAATTTTGAAGGTATATATGCATTTTGAAGAATATTATAGGGAAAAATTGGGTATCAACAGCTGCCCTTTTTACTAGGAAGGATGAAAGAGTCGTCGGGTAAAGATATGATGGCCAATTTTGACCGAGTGAGATGGTTTGAGAGATTTAGGTCGCACTCAGGTTCCTGAGATGCCTGCATATCCCTGGTTTTACGGAAATCAGGCCGTGTGTAGTTCCGTATTCATCGGTGGAATATGCCGATGAAGTTATCACAAGAACGGACACGAGGTTTTGGAATTGGCAAAAAAGTGGTTATGGTGAGCGGTCAGGTTAGAAATAGTATGAAGGAACTATAGCGGGGTTGCTCCTGCTGGGGTAGCGGTTGCTTATCGGGTCACCTGCAAGTAAAGAGATACTACAAGCATATATTTGTTCGGAAATTTAAACATGATGCAGATTCCCTTCAGACCATAAGAATTGCCTTTGGACGAGTGAGGATAACGTCCTTAGACCATGATGTCTTGGGCCATGAGTTGTTCAATGAGGGATTTGCTGGCCATGAAATGATGTTATTTTTCATGGAAATGGTGCCTTCGAACCATAACGCCTTTGAATAATAATATGCAAATTTGAGAGATCCTCAGGCCATGACATGGTGTCTTCCGACTACGAGGATGATGCCTTTAGACTATGATGCCTTTGAACAATTTGGCGATATTTCTGCCCATGAGATTCCTACATGATGCCTGAGATGAAACAAGACAGAACTTAGTCTTGTATAGAGTCGGAGGCAGAGCTTAGCCTCGAAAGAAAATAATAATGCAAGGTTTTGAACAGCGCGACATTTGTGGTAATGTAGGGAGAGACAATGCTTAGTCTAATGCAAGGAGAAGGCAACGCTTAGCCTTATGCAAGGTGGGGAGGCATGGCTTAGCCTCATGCAGAGTGGAGATAGAGCTTACTCTCATGCAAGGAGAAGGAAACGCCTAGCCTTATGCAAATGGGAGGCAGTGCTTCGCCTCATGCAGGGTGGAGACAGAGCTTAGTCTCATGCAAGGAGAAGGAAACGCTTAGTCTTATGCAAATGGGAGGCAGAGCTTATCCTCATGCAGATGAAAGGCAGTTCTTAGCCTTATGCAAAGAGGAGGCAGGGCTTAGCCTCATGCAAATGGAAACAGATCTTAGTCTCATGCAAGATTTGGGACAGGACTTAGTCCCATGCAGATGGAAGGCAATGCTTAGCCTTATGAAGATAGGAGGTAGGGCTTAGCCTCACGCAGATGAAGGGCAGGGCTTAGCCTCATGCAGATGGAGACAGAGCTTATTCTTATGCAAGATTTGGGACAGGGCTTAGTCCCATGCAAATGGAAGGTAATGCTTAGCCTTATGTAGATAGGAGGTAGGGCTTAGCCTCATGCAGATGAAAGGCAGTGCTTAGCCTTATGCAAAGAGGAGGCAGGACTTAGCCTCATGCAGATGGAGACAGAGCTTAATCTCATGCAAGATTTGGGACAGGGCTTAGTCCCATGCAGATGGAAGGCAATGCTTAGCCTTATGCAGATATAAGGCAGGTCTTAGCCTCATGAAGGGTTTGGGACAGCGCTTAGTCTCATGCATATGGAAGGCAATGCTTAGCCTTATGCAGAGTTTAGGACAGGGCTTAGTCCCATGTAATAAAAAAAGAATAAATAGAAGATGATAGCATAGTTTTCTTAGTTGGTAGTAGATTTCAATATTGCGGTTGTTATGAAAATTGTGACTTCGAGGCATGTATATTCTTCGTTCATGCATCCAAAGAAATATTGTGAGTTCTGTAAAGGGGTAAGTCGGTTCATGCCTATGTCGGCTTGCTTGGATTGCTTTGCTTGGTCTGAAGATCCTGTTCAAATCATTGGGGGTAGCGTTTGCTAAATAGAGTTATTTCACAAGAAAGCATGCATAGTTTTCAAAGACGTAGTAAAACATATTTTTTAAGAAATTGGTTAGATGAACCGATGACTGTGACACGATGCGAGACATTGTGAATTCTCTTGCCATATAATATTGAGGGTCCTCCTCAAAATCCTGCCCAGTTAGATGGATAAACATCTCTATTTGTTGTATATGATGCGATCGACTGAACTTGCTTCGGAAATTTGAGGGTCCTCCTCAAAATTCTGCCCCAGTTTCTGATTATGGGGAAAATGAAGTTTTTATTGAATTGTGACCAAACCCACAGGGATGCCTACGTATCCCCTCTTAAACGGGAATCAGGTCGAGCGTAGTTCAATTACATCATTTTCGGAAAACATAAATATTTACACATAGTATCGGTTGACTGCATCTGAATTGATCAGTTTTGGCCAAACTTCTCCGTCCATTTCTGCAAGTATGAGGGCTCCTCTTGTCAATACTTTGTGAACCATGCAAGGGCCTTGCTAGTTGGGAGATAATTTCCCTTTGGCTTCATCCTAATGCGGAAAGATCTTCTTCAACACCAGCTGCCTCGGTGTGAAATGTCTCGGCTTGACTCTTTTGTTGAAGGCTCTGGACATTATTTTCTGATAGAGTCGCCTATGACACACTGCATTCATCCTTTTTCCGTCTATGAGGGCTAGCTTCTCATAACGGCTCCTTATCCATTCTGCATCGCTGAGCTAAGCTTCTTGTACGATCCTCGAGGAAGGAATCTCCACCTCGGCAGAAATAACAGGTTGTGTACCATAAACCAGCAAGTAGGGAGTTGCCCTGGTTGATGTGCGGATTATGGTGCGGTATCCCAATAAAGCGAATGGAAGCTTCTCGTGCCACTGGTTGTCATTTTCTACCATCTTTCTCAGTATCTTCTTGATATTCTTGTTGGCGTCTTCTACAGCTCCTTTCATTAGAGGTCTATAGGAGGTGGAATTCTTGTGCTTGACTTTGAATGTCTCACACATGGCCTTCATCAGATCACTGTAGAGATTGGAGGCATTATCAGTGATGATTGATTCTGGATCTCCAAACCGACAAACAATCCGGTCGCGGACAAAATCTACCACGGCTTTCTTAGTCACTGCTTTGTAAAATGCTTCTTTCACCCATTAGGTGAAGTAATCAATAGCTACCAAAATGAATCGGTGCCTATTTGAGGCGATGGGCTCGATTGGACCAATGACATCCATTCCCCGGGGGGGGGGGGGGGGGGGGGGGGGGGGGGGGGGAATGGCCAAGGAGAGCTTGTTGCATTGAGCTCATTTGGCGGCACCTTTATCATATCGGCTTGTACTTGACATTGGTAGCACTTTCGTACATATTGGACGCAATCTATCTACATGGTCATCCAGAAATAACCGGCCCTAAGTATCTTTTTGGCCAAGACAAAGCCATTCATGTGCGGGCCTCAGGTCCCAGCATGTATCTCCCCAATTAGTTTAGAAGCTTCTTTTGTGTCGACACACCTCAGTAATCCCAAATCAAGAGTTCTTCTGTACAGGGTTCCTCCGCTGTGGAAGAAACTGTTGGATAACCTCCGAAGCATACGTTTATGAGTATGATTTGCATGCCCGGGTATTCTCCTTTTGCCAAATATTCTTTGATATCGTGGAACCAAGGCTTCCCATCTGTTTCTTCTTCAACATGAGCACAATATGCTGGCTGGCTATGGATCCTTACTTGGATAGGATCAATGAAGTTCTTGTCGGGATGTTGTATCATGGATGGCAAAGTGTCCAGTGCATCCGCAAACTCGTTGTGAATCCTGGGAACATGCAGAAACTCTATCTTCGTTAACCTCTTTCTCAATTCCTGCACATGGTGCAAATATGGCAATATCTTGAAATTCTTGGAGGCCCATTCTCCTTGTACCTGGTGCAAAAGCAAATCTGAATCACTGATTACTAGCATCTGCTGAATATTCATGTCGATGGCCATGATGAGTCCCAGTATGCAAGCTTTATATTCTGCCATGTTGTTGGTGCAGGGAAATCTGAGTTTAGCAGATACCGGATAATATTGGCCAGTTTTCGATACCAAGACAGCTCCAATGCCGACTCCTTTGAAATTTGCCGCTCCGTCAAAGAACATCCTCCAACCATCGTAGGACTCAACAATATCTTCTCTTATGAATAGCACATCTTCATTGGAAAAATACATTTTCAGGGGTTCGTATTCTCCTTCCATAGGGTTCTCAGCGAGATGATATTCCATTGCATGTCCCTTGACTGCTTTCGAGTCACATAAATAATGTCAAACTCGCTCAACAGGATTGCCACTTAGCCAACTTGCCAGTGGGCATGGGTTTCTGAAAGATATATTTTAAGGGATCCATCCTTTATATGAGGTATGTTGTGTAGGCACAGAAGTAATGCCTCAACTTCTGAGCTATCCAGGTGAGAGCGCAACAGGTACGTTCCAATAGAAAGTACCACGCTTAATATGGAGTGAACTTCTTACTCAGGTAATAGATAGATTGTTCCTTTCTCCCTGTCTCGTCGTGCTGCCCCAGAACATAGCTGAAGGCTCCATCTAGCACTGCAAGGTAGAGTAGAAAGGGTCTATCTGGCTCTGGCGGAACCAAAACTGGTGCTGTTGATAAGTACTCCTTGATCTTGTCGAAAGCCTTTTGACAATCTTCGGGCAAACTAGTTGCAGCATTTTTCTTCAAAATCTTGAAAATTGGCTCACATATAACTGTAGGCTGGGCTATGAAACGACTGATATAGTTTAGCCATCCTAGAAAACTTATAACATCTTTCTTACTCTTCGGCGGTGGCAGCTCCTGGATGGCTTTGACTTTTGACTGATCCAATTCTATCCCTCGGCGGGTGACAATAAACACAAGTAACTTTCTGGCAGGGACCCCAAATGCACACTTTGCGGGGTTTAATTTTAGGTTGTACTTCCACAGTCTGTCGAAGAACTTCCTCAAATTTGCTATATGATATGTGGCTTTCTTGGATTTGATGATGACGTCGTCCACATACACCTCGATATCCTTATGTATCATGTCACAAACAATGGTAGTCATAGCTCTCATGTAGGTGGCCCCAGTATTCTTTAGACCGGATGGAATCCCCATTGTGTAATGAAAGCGGTTTTCTCAGCGTCCTCCTCGTACATCTAGATCTGGTGGTAACCAGCAAAACAATCCACAAATGACTAGAGTTCATGTTTGGCACAATTGTCGATTAGGATGTGTATGTTTGGAAGTGGGAAATCATCCTTTGGGCTAACTCTATTGAGATCCCGATAATAGAAACAGACCCTCACATTCCCATCCTTCTTTGAAACTGGAACGATATTGGCTAACCAAGTTGGGTATTCAACCACCCTGAGGACCTTGTCATTGATTTGCTTAGTAACCTGCTCCTTGATTTTTAGACTCATATTAGGCTAGAATCTCCTGAGTTTCTGCTTCACTGGTGGACACATTGGGTTTGTGCGCAACTTGTGAGACACAATGGATGTACTTAACCCGGTCATATCATCGTATGACCATGCAAAGATGTCCTCATACTCTTTCAAGAACTGTGTGTATTCTTCTTTTTCTAGTGGCGCCAAGTGAATGCTGATGCGGGTCTCCTTGACAGTTTTAGAATCTCCCAAGTTGATTATTTCGGTTTCGTCCAAGTTGGACTTAGGCTTGTTCTCAAAGTCTTCTACTTCTCTGACGATTTCTTCGGGTATGACATCTTCTTCTTCTTAATCACTATCCTTGTGTTGCGTTGTCTCATTACATGTCACAGTTGTCGGTTACTCGAGACAGGAAATAATAATGTTGTATAGATAAAAATATGAGAGAAAAATTGTAATAATAAATATCGATTCGTTGAAAGAGTCGAACAAAATGCGATTTTTTCAATAATTAAACATCATTTTGTGACATTTGGAAATATTATTTAAAACAAATGCAAAAGGGAAATCATTTTTTCTTAGAAAGCAAAATAAACATTGATGTTCAGCCTTGCTACCCCGGGACTCGTCGGGCCCTGGATGGTCTGACAGTCCAATTCTTGAGGAATGATCCTTTCTCCACAGCTCGGATGGTAGGGCCTTCCTTTTCCTCCTTCTCAACAATTACACAACAGTCCATGTCATCATCCTCCAGGAACAGGTTCCTTAAGGCTGCCAGTGCTTCCTCGTCCTCCGATCCCCATATGACGTCGGTCTACTGAAAAGTCTTACTCAGGTGTGGTACAGGCTGCTCAAGTGGATAGTATGGACCACGCCACGGTGGCGACCAATTTCTATACTCTTGCCAAGTGCATCGGTATCCCAGCCCAAAAGTGGTACCATGGAATTTTGGCTGCATAGGCTTGGTGAAGCCCTGAAGATTTTTACCAAGACCTTTTCCACGCTCATACCCTCTCCAGTTCATCATGCTTGTTATCTTGCTATCCCACCACTTATCTTTGTCGATTGCATTGACCCGCTCGATATGATGATAAGTCTCTCCACCTAGACTTCTTCTATTCTCAACCACTAGGATGGTCTGATGGGTGTAGATGGGGTTGCTCCCATCTCCACGGATAATCACTTCTTAAGGTTCCACTCGAACTTCACTGCCTGATGCAAAATTGATGCCACAGCCCAAGTGACGTGTATCCATGGTCGTCCCAATAGCAAATTGTAGGATGCAGATATGTCCATCACATGGAACTCGACATCAAACCATGTAGGCCCCATATGTAGACAGAGATTAATTTACTCGATGGTGGCTCTATGAGAGTCGTCAAATGCCTTCACGTTCATAGTCCCTTCTCGGATCTCATACAGGCCTTTGCCCAACCTCTTCAGTGTTGTCAAAGGGGAAATATTGAGGCTGGATCCCCCATCAATCAGAACCCTAGAAATAAAATTGTCTTCACATTGCACTGTGATATGCAGTGCCCTATTGTGATTCAGACCCTCAGGTGACAACTCGTCCTCGTGGAAAGTGATTTTGTGACTCTCCAGCACCTACCCTACCATATTAGCCATTTCTCCGCCTGTGATGTTGTTAGGTACGTACGTTTCACTCAACACCTTTAGGAGAGCATTCATGTGTACTTCTGAATTCTACAGTAGCGACAGGATAGATATCTGAGTCGGAGTCTTGTTCAGATGATCGATGACCGAAATAGTTGCTTTTACTTTCCTCCAGAGGTCATCTGGGCCTTTTTCAATAATGGGCGGTGTGTTAGAGGCATGTTTGCTGGATTCTCCCAGATGCTCGGGTGTATAGAACCTTCCAGTCCTAGTCATCCCTTGTGCAGCACCGGATTCTCCCATTTTAGTCTTTCCTTTTCTTCGAGCTTCGGCCACATAATCACATGGTACACCCTTGGTGTCGAAATGCGGTGTGATTGATATTGTCACTATGAATGGTGCAGCTACCTTCACCTTAAATGGAATAGGTGCAACTGCAAGTAGTGCTACCTCAACTTCAAATGGGACTGATGTTGTTACCTCGACCTCCACTGGCAGCTGTATCTGCATTATGATGGGGTTGAGTGTGACTGCTGGTTTCTTGGGATCTTCACCCTCTTTGATAAGTCCTATTGATCCCTCTAGATCCCATTCCTCATCTGTTTCTATCACGTTGATACCTTCGCCCCTATGATCTGGGAGGGGGTTATTGTCTACATTAGGCGCAGCTTCCTTTGCCTAGATGACCTTGTTATCAATTAGGGTTTGGATCTTATCCTTCAGTGTTCGACATTCGTCAATGGTGCTCCCTTTTATGCCAGAATGATATGCATAAGTCTTATTAGGGTTGAACTATTGGGAGTTCTCCATGGCCACAGCAGGGATGGGAGTGACATAACCAGTAGCCTTCAACTTTTCATACAGTTGGTCAATGGGTTCAGCAATGGTAGTGTATTGTTTCGGTGGTCTGCGGTCGAAATTAGGTCGAAGTCTTGGGTAGTTTTGACGAGTCGGAGGTGACTTTAAATGATATGGTTGGGAATTATAGGTGTGATAAGCAGTGGCTGGTTAGGAATATCTAGGAGATGAGGGTTGATATGTAGGTGGAGGTGACGGTTGATATGTGGGTGGAGCTGATGGTTGATAGATGGTTGGAGGTGCTTGATATGTAAGTGGGGAGGTACGATATACGAATGTCTTTTTGGGTGCTTGGGCGACCATTACTGCTCCCACGTCCTTCTTCTTAGATACACCCCCTGACTGCAATACTTTATTAGTGGCATGCAATGCCTTAAAGTTTGTTACCATCCCGCTTTGATGCCTTCTTCGATCCTTTCCCCGAGTTTGATGATATCAGAGAACTTATGGTTTTTGATGACCATCAACCTTTCATAGTATTGTGGATCGTGTGCTATGACGAAAAACTTGTTCATATGTTCCTCGTCCAATGCTGGCCTGACTTTGGCTGGTTCTGACCTACAATGAGTAGCATACTCGCAGAAGGTCTCAGTAGGCTTTTTCTTGAGGTTCTGAATGTAGAAAACATCTGGTGCATTCTCTGTGTTGAACCTGAATCTGTCCATAAAATCAGACGCCATACTCACCCATTTTGCCCATTTCTTAGGATCCTGGCTGATGTACCAGGACAAGGCATCTCTCGTAAGACTCCTCATAAAAATCTTCATTCAAATCTTTTCATCCTTTCAAACCTCGACAAACTTGTCACAATAGGTCCTTAGATGAACCTTGGGATCACCTGTACTGTCAAACATCTCGAATTTTGGATGTTTGTAACCCTCCGGCAGTTCTACATCCGGCTGTATGCCTAGGTCTTCATAGTTCAGACCTTCTATTCCTTTGCCTCCTTCTACTCCTTGAACTTCACTGGTCAACTTATTGAGCTCCTCGGCTAAGTTGTTAATGAGCATGTCCTTCTCAACAGATTCCAGTGCATAGGAGATGGGTTGAGTGGAGTGAGGTAGGGTCTCCACATATATAGGGTTGTTTTGGCTACCTAGAGTTTGAGTATAGTTGTGATCATTGGTGGAATTATGGGGTTCATGAATGACTAGTGGAGTATTTTGTGGAGTGTGGTAGGTGTTTGGCTGGTACTATGGTGGGATAGTTTGACTTTATTGTGGTGTTGTATAATGGTGAGGTACATGAGGATTTTGTGGGCGCTTGTTGGGTGTGTTTTGAGGTGGTGCAGGGTTCTGAGTGTTTGGATGACAGATGTCTAGGACACTGGCTGAGAATAATAGGTTTGCTACATTCAGGACATGCTCGAGCTCACCCTGGAGTTGTAGTATTTTATGTTCAATCTGTGAAACTACATCATTTGGGGCATGAGTACCCCGACCATCAGAAGCTTCTGCATGTTCAACATGTGTGGTGTTTTCTTTTCTGGTGTTGTTCAAATCTTCCATCTTTGCTTTTCCTTTGCCTTTTGGTGGACTAGGAGGAGGATAAAGTTGAGGGCCCCTGGATCTTGTGTGATAAGATGATTATGCCAGTATGCACGAACCAACCTTTTGGGAATGGGAATAATCAAAATAAAGAAAGAACGACAAAAAGTAGCCAAGTGAGTAAGGATTCTGAAAAAGATTACTTGCAGTATTTAAACACATATTGCGGAAAGGTAAACTCGCGTCCTAATTTGGGAGCCTCGTTGTGCCCGAGGTAGGCCTAGCAACATGTTGATTTGGAGAACTTAGATGCCAATAAATGCCTTATTTCATTAATATAAAATAGACGAATCCCAAATGACACTATGATAATAAAGATAAGTCACTATTGGCACTTGGCCTTATTACATTTAAGAAAGCAAATAAATCTAGTCTACTTGGTCCCAGAAAGACCTTCCCCGGATTCGATATTTCCTCCCTTGCTCCCTTCAGCATTATGGCAGTCGTCGATCCTCTTTATTATCTTACCTTCCAGCTCCACCAAACCTCGCTCCAGATATGCCAACCTTCTATTAGAGGTGATAGCCATTTTCTTCCATTCCTTGATCAGCCTCATATTTGTCTTGTGTATCTCCCGGTGTTCAGTCTCAGATTCATGAACCCTCTTGCGCAGTCTGTTTTATTTGACTTGGGCCTCGGCATCTTCATCTATGATCCTATTTCCTCGACCAGTTCCTGGCTTCACTATCCCATCTAGGTTGTCTTCTAACCATGTCGGGTAGAAGGGTGCACACCCAGCATGATACATGTCTGGCTCAATGGTGTTCTTCTCCATGATGATCTTGTAGTGCCACATATGCTGAGCATGGCATCTGTAAGGGATGTCATCGTCTTGAAATTATGCTCTGAAATGGCTCATCTTTGCAACCCGCGGTATGACCTACTTCATGCATGCTTGCCTCATAACCTGGATAGGGGCATAAGGGTGTATCGTTGTTAACCCAATCAACACTAAGTGAGGAGCGTCCCTGGACCTAATGATGAACTCGTCAATTGGGAACCATTCAAACATCCACTGTACTTGCTCCTAGGTCAAATTGTCGAAGAACTCTACCCATTCTTTGGCACTTCCGGTAGGGCAAACCTCTCCGGAATGTAAGTCATCCGCTTAGGGTAATGGAAGGCGATATGATCGTTTCAAGACCTTCACAAAAATTATTGACGGTACTAACCCTTTTGAAGATGCTCCAATAACCACAGTTGTAGTAGCAAATTGCAACCCTCAGAATGCTTGAACCCTTTCTAACAGCGGTCCTGGGCCCGATAGATGTCGGTTATGATCATAGGTACTATAGTGTATGTCTGTCCCTCAATTCCCTCTATTAAGGTGTTGGCGACCATTGCCAGCCTAGTGTGGATTATTTCCCTTTTCATGGGGAACACTATCACACCCAAGAAGCATACAATGAACACGAACACTCTGCGGTGGATGTGACCCATAGAAGTGATAGAAAACTCATCATGGAACATACAGTAAGACTTGCTACGACCGTATCTTTCGTACAAATAATGGAATGGTATAGAACTTCTTCAGGCACTCCAAGTCAGCATTCTTCTTTAAACCCATCATCTTTAGGAACCCCTTACCAGTTCGGTTCTCCGGTACCAATAGCCCAGGGCTGTCACAAGGCAGTCCAGCAGATCCTCCAATTTCTTCCAGGAGTGGTGTCATTTCTATATCCCCAAAACGAAACACGTCTCTCTCACTATCCCATAATAGAGTTGCAGCTTCAATCAGCATGTTGGTTGGCGGAATGTCTAGAACGGAAGGCAAATTGACCAAGTATTTTCTCACATGTTTATTGTCTCTTGAGGAAAGATCTTCCCACCAGTCTAGTAGCAGTGGTGGTATGTTGCTGACCATGCCGAATCTAGGGACCTCGTGCCTCATTTTCTGCAGAACAAAGAAGGTTAGGCCCTTTTTCCCCACTTGACAGTATATATACTCCTAATTAGCATATTGGCATTTGGTTCTCCAAAATTAATGCACAAAACGTGGTTGTGTCCGTTGGCATTATGGAAACCCTAGTGGACTTTGGATAAGGCTCGTCTCAAAGGGTTATTATGTGGATAATATATTAACCCGGCTAGGTTTGACCATGATGCATGCATAATTATAATAAGGGTAAGGTTACTATGGGGGTCTAGACTGGTACCCTCAAGCGGACAATTTGAGGGGAAAAGGCACAGAACCGTCGATTGTACCGCTGATATTCCGAATTTAAAGGGTGATATATTGGAAGAGCGCAACCACTCATCAAGCGTTGCTATAGGATTGTTTAGGCACGAGTGGAATATGATGTTGATCATGATTTATGAAACAGTAAATAGCATGTTGTCATGTATTTGCATGTTAGAAAAGCAATAAATACAATATTTATAATTAAAAGACGTTTAAGAAGGAAAACAAAGAAACAAGTCAATTTCGCATTGAGGAAATAAATATTTCAAAAAAGAACAGTTAAATTCACATAACGGAAAGGGAAAGGGAAAAGGTGTGCAAGTATTAACAAAGTAAGGCATGTATAGACTAATTCACAAAGCAAACTTGTTATGGTAAAAGACTAAAAATCCCCAGCAGAGTCGTCATGTTGTCGCACCCCCCTTTTTTTCCTCTTTGCAGGGGAAGTCATGGTTTCGACATTCATTGGGACAACTCGTTTCCTTTTGGGAAAGGGGTACAGATGTTGAAGAGTCGCCACCTAACGGATTTAAGGTACGTTAGGGCACCTGTTGCAAATAATTCACAAAAAATTGGTTTGTGTCACCAGAGATAGGGTAAGGGCTTCAAATTACCTTGAGAGGAAGGCGTTAGGCACCCCTCGTGGTCCACAACGGTGGGTCCTGGCCAAACTTATTTTGTGAATTAGTCGTTTAACAAATAAAGTAGTCTAAGCACACATATGTATAAAAATAAGGGAAGTCCTGAGTTTATTAGCCTATAGGATCACAATTGTACAATAACCGGTAAGCCTTCCTCAACTAGAGGGGTTACACGTGGCATTAGCACACAGGTCATCATATCCTTTTACTACCCAATTACCCTCCCCTTAACAGTTATATGAGCGGTTTTAATTAAACGAACTCTATGCGTGCATTACCCGTCCCTTCCTTATGGCCCTGGAGGTGTTTAGGACCTCTAATTTAGGCAGTTCTAGACTCTTCTAAGGTATTTAAAAGGAGAAAAATCTAAGCGACAATAAAGAACAAATAGGACTATCAAGTAAAAGAATAGTTAAGGGGCTCACATTTACCTCCTCAAATAAGCAGACAATTAGCACGTCTCAAACAGCAAGATTTCAGATGTTTCCGAAAGGTCCTAGAAAAGGATATCTAGGTGAGCATGACAAGAAGAGAATATGCTGCATTGTGTTAAGGCTAAGTGATAGAAACCTAATTAGTTTGCCTACTGATTTTAGAATCTGCTTAATCTGGGCAGTTCACAAATAAGCAAAGCATAGTTTCACAGTTTTTATAAGATTTTAATTACCTACAAGCTTGCCTAGGCGTGGATCTGTGATGCCCTATTAACATGCTATCTAAAATGTAATCAGGATTCTGGAAATCAATTTAAAACAAACAATTTGGACCTATTAAATCCTATAGGCATGCTTGCCTAGGTACTGAACATTACGAAACGTGTTTCATACACATTTGTCCCTATAACATGATATCAAGTGTTTGGGATTGCTTTTAAACACTCTTATAGACAGGACAATTACTGATTTATATGACGTAAGTGTGGTTTTAAAGCGAATGAAATAACAATCCTAAAGCAGGGTTTGTAATGCACATAAAGAATGGACGTTTTTTTTTATGCAGAATTACAGCAGTGACTTAATAACAGAATTTCTAGATGGTCATGATTATGCAGCAGAAGAATTTCATAACAAATGATACAATGTGCCTATAACATGTTTTCTAGTATGCCTAACAATCCTAAAGGCGTGGTTTCTAAAGCAAGTAAACATAGTAAACCTAAGGCATGATTTCTAATGCAAGTAAATATAATAAACCTAAAGGCATGATTTCTAATGCAAGTAATAATAGGCCTAAAGGCATGATTTCTACTCAGTTTCCCTACAAATTATATAAGAGTCCCTCCCCTTTACTAATTTTCCCAATATCTGTACAAGGATTTTTATTACAAACCATAAATAAATGAATTACATAATAAATAAAAGCTATGCTATAGGGAGCCTGAATAGACCCAACATGATCATGGGATACCAGGCCTTCAAACAGTCTAAGATGACATAGCCTCATAATGTCCAATAGGGTGTCCTGGTGCGTCAAAATTCCCAAGGGCCTCAGGGACCCAGGGCAATGCTCATACCAAGATCCTTTTAAATGGAGAAGTGGTTATGTGCAGTGTGGAAAAGCCAGCCCCAGTGTGCCAGAGTTCAGAGGAATTTCATGGATTCCTAGGCAGTACAGACACTGGAGGCGCAGAACTTAAGTAATCTAAGAGTATAAGTGAGAGTGCTTGACATAGTTGAGATGACGTTTGGAAAAAAACAATATAGAGGTAAAAGCGTTAGGAGTGAAAATACTTTAGGAGTAGCAATAGTTTAGAGAAACATATCAGGATTGAAAAACATGTTGAAAACCTTTTGAGGGAAAGGAAGGTTCAGCAAACAACAGTATAGTCACAAAAGCATCACATTGCCCAGATTCAACTTCAGTTTGTTAATTAGCCTGGGTGAACAAACAATTGCACAAAAGGGAGCAGGGGCTGGGAACACAGGATGTTTGACACAGAAGCACATAAGAAGAAGGGTGAAGGCAGTCATGCTAGTTAATAGGGACACAGAGCAGGAAGGAACTAACTAGGGCATATTGATTTAAGGTCTAAACATGAATCACTCAAATCTTACAATCATACTTAGTGATAGGGTAAGCATGCTACATAAGACAAGAGACAAGAAGGCCTAGGATTTAAACACTGCAATAAACATGTTGGTTAAGCATAAAGATACATAGGCCTGGATACAGAGGTAGTCATGCTGAGTAATACAAAAAGAGCCACAGAAAATCACACAAAGTACCCATACTAGTTGGGGTTACAGGACAGGGAAGACACAAAGTAAACATGTTGTTTTAAGACCATATTGAATACTCAAGAAGAATAGACATGCTGATTAAAACACTGAACAAGAGAGGGTGAAACTTAAGCAGATTGATCAAAGTAGCAAATAGGAAAGAACAATTGAGTACATAAGCGATTAACAGGAAAAAACAGATTAAACATTAAAAGTAGAAAATCTTTTGAAGAAAGTTTGGGAAAACCCCTAGTTTTAGAAAGAGTGACTAAAAATCGAAATAGTTTATTAAACAATAGATTTTAAAGGAAAACACCTAATAACTGTCGAATCACCTTAGATCTATAAATATCTGAGAAGAATAGAACAGCAATGAACTAGGGTTTTCAGAAAATAGTAGAGATGAAGAGAATCGGTCAAAAACCGATTGATTCGTAACAAATACAAGAGGAAGTCCTTACTTACAAACAAAAATGGCCTGAGACAAGCCGGTAAACAAGTTTCAAACCAGAACAGGTTGGCTTTCCTTGAGATCTTCTCAAGGACTCATGAAATCGAAAAGCCATGGAGTGTAGGGGACCAGGGGTGGTCGGAGAAGGCACAGAAATACCATAGGAAGGATGCTCTTGCCGGTGACGGCGATTAGGATTAGGGTGAGTTGAGAGAGAATTGGAGGGGTGAGGGAACGGGTGACGGCTGAACTGGAGAGAATCAGGGGGGTTAGGGTTAGTTAGGGATTAATTAAGGTAAGTTTAATTGTGGACCATTGATCAAAATGATCAACGACCACGATTAAACGGGGTTATTGGGTCGGGTGTATGCAGATTGGGCCTAAGCGCTTTTGGGCTGGTATTAAAAGGGTTGTCTGAAATAAAGGGCTATTTGTTAAATACCCGAATAAGTGATAAAAATAATTTATAAAAATAATTACCAGATTATAAAAAATGATTTTCATGCATATAAATGTTTTAAAATAATTACTCAATATTTTAAAAATATAAAAAGCTATTTTCTGGTAAGATAATGTAATAATGCATGCATGGGCTATAATTGCAAAGTTATTGCAATTGTAACCAAAAATGTAAATATGGTTATTTATGAAATAATTTAAGCTTAATATAAATATAAATAGCAAAATTAGGCCATAAAATTGCCATAAAGTCATTTGTGATGCAATTTGTAATTATTTATAAATAAAATACTGGGATAAATTAATTCAAAAATCCCTAAAAATGTAGAAATTGTGGAAAAACATCAGTTGATGCTAAGGCATAATTTTGAAGGTATATATGCATTTTGAAAAATATTATAGGGAAAATTTGGGTATCAACAGTCTCAATGCAAGGAAAGGAGACATGGCTTAGTCTCATGCAAAATAGGAGACAATGCTTAGTCTCATGCAGGGAAAGGCAATTCTTAGCCTCAAGCGGAAATGAGACAATGCTTAGTCTCATGCAAGATGGAGACAATGCTTAGTCTCATGCAGGGGAAGGTAGTGCTTATCCTAATACAATTGAGGAGGCAGGACTTAGCCTCATGCTAAATGGAGACAATGCTTAGTCTCATGCAATGAACAGATAATAAGTGGTAGTAGAGTATTTCTTAGCTGGAGATATGTTTGTGCTTGGCATCTTTATCGTTATGAAGATAGTGATTATGATGTGTATACGTATTTGTTAATACTCCTTGTTTCTGCATCCAAAGAAAATTGTGAATTCTACTGGGAAGGTCGGTTCGTGCCTCCGCCTGCTTGATTTGCTTTGCTCTGTATCGAAATCCTGCTTGAGTTTTGATGGGTAGCATTTGGTTGTTTCGTAAAATACAGTTTTCAAAAAAATATGCGTGCATATGATGAATGTATATTTAGAAAATGCAGTAGTGTGCAATATCAAGTAAATTAGATAAACCAGTGACAGTGACGCTTTAGAGACATTGCTACTTCCTTGCATTAGAATTTTAATGGTCCTCCTCAAAATCCTGCCCCAGTTTACTAGGCGATTCTTTGATCGTTCTGCATATGACGAAACCGGCTGGATTTGCTCCAAAATTTTGAGGGTCCTCCTAAAAATTTTGCCCCAGTTTCTGATTGTGGAGAAAATGAATTTTTTTATTGAATTATGACCGAACCCACAGGGCTGACTACCTACGTATCCCCTCTTAAACGGGAATCAGATCGAGCGTAATTCAATTATATCAGATGAAGAAATGCAAACATTCTAAACATAATATCTTTTGACTGCGTCTGAGTTGATGGGCTTTGGCCAAATTTCTCCATCCATTTCTCCAAGTATGAGCACTCCTCCTATTAGTACTCTGTGAACCATGTAGGGCTCTTTACATCTAGGTGAAATTTTCCCTTTGGCTTCATCCTGATGCTGGAAGTTCCACTTCAGCACTAGCTGCCCCGGTGCGAACTTTCTAGGTCTGACCCTTTTGTTGAAAGCTCTGGACATTCTGTTCTGATAAAGTTGACCATGACACACTACATTCATTATTTTCCCATCAATGAGAGGTAATTGCTTGTAGAGCCATTCTGCATCACTGAGCTCAGCTTCTTGTATAATTCTTAAGGAAGGAATTTCGACCTCAGCGAGAATGACAACCTCAGTACTATGTGGTCATTCCATGGTCGCCGCAAAAGCTCTTGATGATATTGTCCTCTTTGAAGGTTTTCCAACAACCATATTTGTAGCAGCAGATTGCAACCCTCGAAATGCCTATATCCTTTTTTGCAACGGTCTAAAGCTCGGTACATTTCAGCCACGATCATTGGGACAATAGTATAAGTTTGTCTCTTAATTCCTTCCATTAGAGTCGTGGTGACCATAGCTAGGAAAATGTGGATCTTTTCTCCTTGTATTGGGAATAGCAACATCCCCAGAAAACAGACAATGAATAAAAAAACCGATAGTGAGTCCAACCCAAAGAAGTGATGGCAAAATCAACATGATAAAGGCGATATGACTTGTTGTGCCCATAATGCTCGTAAAGGAAATCGAATGGTATGTAAGTATGCTCTAGACAGACTAATTCATCATTCTTCCTGAAACCCATCATCTTTAGAAAGCCCCGAGAAGTACGATTTTCCGTTACCAACAAACCATGGATGTCCCATTGGAGCCCAACGAAGCCTCATATTTCCTTTAGAAGGGGAGTCATTTCTATATCGCCAAAACAGAAGACGACCCTTGCCTGATCTAAGAACATTGTAGAGGCCTCAATCAGTACATTGTTTGGGCAGAATATCTAACAAGGAAGGTAAATTCACGAGGACTCTTTTCACATGATTTTTGTCACTTGGTGAGAGATTTTCCCACCAATCCAGCAATAAAGGTGGGATACTTCGAACCATGGCAAACCTAGGGACTTCGTGCCTCATTTCTGCGAAATAGATAAAGTTAGCCCTTTCCCCCTCCGGATTTGACTATTTACACATTAATGATTAGCATATCCGCATGTTTTCTCCAAATAATGCACATATCATGATTGCACCCATTGAGATTATGGAAATCCCGGCGGGCTTTGGACAAGGCTTGCCTTAGAAAGGTATTACGCGGACAACATTCTAACCCATACTAGGTTTAGACATGATGCATGCACAATTAATATTAGAGCAGGGGTTTCTAGAAGATTCTAGATCGGTACCCTCAAGTGGACAACTTGAGAGGGAAAGGCACGGAACCATCGATTGCACTGCCGATAAACTAGTTTTACCGCAAATAAGCCTTTCCAAATTTATTTTAAAGGGGAATTTAGGAAGAGTGCGGACACTAATCAAGCGTCGCTATGGTATTAATTACACACGAGTGGAATATGATGTGGAGAATGCTTTATGAAAAGATAAAACAACACGTTGTCAAGTATTTTACATGATGAAGGTAGTAAATGTAGTATTAGATGAAACGTAAAGACATAAAAAGAAAGAAAAACAACGAAGAAGTTAGTTCTCACAATGTGAAAGAATTGAAATAAAGCAAGCAAAAGGTGTAGGGGTGATACGCAAATTGCCAATGAGTGGTAAAATTGCCACTCCCCGGCAACGGCGCCAAAATTTGATACGCTCAATTTACACCTTAAAAGAATGTAAGTGATCGTTGTCAAATATAGTAACCCAACAAGGTTGGGGTCGAATCCTACAGAGAACAATATGAGGGCGTTTAGGAATGCTAGAGAATTATCACTTATCGTGCAGTGCCAAACAAATATGATTTTGGGTTTTTGATAATTGTTTATAACTAAATGCGAAAATATAAACTAACCTAGAAAGCAATTAAAATGATCGATGGCAACAAGTATCGATGCTTCGGGTATTACACTCGAGTAACGATCCAATGTATTTCACGATTTTACAAATATGAGCGGGTAATGTTAATTAGCCACGGATAACATTTCTTAATTAGTTTTTCCCAAGACTAACAAGACTTCCTAATTGAATTATCCCTAACCCAATTAGGAGATTAAGCACTTACGA
>ML262088.1:443-48776 GCA_005239495.1 Nicotiana undulata
ACAAATATATCAATTCATGCTCAAAGTATGGAAATTCTCCTACTTATTTAGTAAATTCATCATTCTTGAAGAAATCCCAAAATTCACCCCCGGGCCCGCATACTCGGATTCCAAAAATTCTCGAAGGAAACACTCACCCATAGCCTGAGGATCATTAATATATGATTTTTACTTGATTTCATAGCAAATTGACGTGTAATTTTCTAAATTCCCGAAATTCCTAGGTTACTACCCAAAGCCCTAAATTCTTTTCACTAATATAGTAGCTAGTTTAATTAGTAATTCATGTATTAAACTAGTACTAGAGTAGAATTTACTTACCTCTTCAGAAGATAGGTGAATTTGCCCTTTCCCAAGCTCCATAGGTCGACAATGGTGGAAGGAAGATGATGAAAATGAACTAAATCCCGTATTTTAAAAGAACCACACTGTCTACAATGTTTTCGCACATGCGGCTCAAGGACCGCACCTGCGGTCTCGCACCTGCGGAAATGGGACAGGGGGGGAGGGGGGGAATCTCACACCTGCGGAGTGGAGACCGCACCTGTGGCTCCGCTCCTACGAAAGTTCTTCCGCACCTGCGAAGAGGAGAAACCTCACCTGGGGCCGCACCTGCGATGCCTGCGACCGCAGGAACGGTCCCGCACTTGCGGCTGGGCAACCGCACCTGCGGTCACACCAGATCAGGTGCACCAGCAGTTACATCAGTTGGTTTTTAGCCCCGTTTGGTGCCCGAGAGGCACATGGGCCCACCGGAGTCCTCGTCCAACTATACCAACAAGTCCCAAATCATGGTACGGACTCGCTCGAGCCTTTGGAACACTAAAAACAACGCGAAAACTCAAAATAATATCCCAAAACCCCTAGAATCATAACTTAAGAACTTCAAGTTCTTGAATTCGATAACCATGCGCCAAACTGACCTATACTACTCTGAATGACACCAAATTTTGAAGGCAATTCATAAATGACATAACGAAACTACTCCCTGTCGCAAAATTCCATTCGGACCTCGATAACACAAAAACACATTCCAAACCAAATTTCCCACTTAAGGAATTTCTCATTTCTATATCGGGCGTTGAAACGCTCCTGGGTCATCGAAAACTCATTCCGAACATACGCCCAAGTCCGAACTCATCATACGAAGCTACTGGAACTGTCAGAACTCCGAGGTCGTTTGCTCAAAATGTTGACCGAAGTCAAACTTGGCCAAAAGGGCCAGCCTTAAGGAACTAAGTGTTCCCATACTGCTCTAAACACTTCTGAATCCCGAACCACCCGTCCCCACAAGTCATAAATCAAAATAAGACGCTATGAAAAGTTTCATTTAGAGGAACGGGGTCCGAATACGCAAAATGACCGGTCGGGTAGTTACATTCTCCCCCTCTTAAACAAACGTTTGACCTCGAACGGGTATAGAATCATACCTAAAGTGCTGAATAGCTGTGGATATCCGCTCCGCATGTCCTCCTCGGACTCCCAAGTCGCCTTCTCAGCTGGTTGGCCCCTCCATTGGACCTTTACTGCAGAAACTCTCTTGGACCTCAACTGGCAGTCCTGTCTATCAATGATAGCAACTGGCTCCTCCTTGTAGCCCAACTTCTTATCCAACTGAATAGTGCTGTAATCAACCACGTGAGAGAAGTCGGCTTGGCATCTCCGGAGCATGGATACATGAAAGACCGGATGAACTCTTGATAAGGCAGGAGGCAACAGAAGATCATAAGCAACCTCTCTGACTCGCCTCAACACCTCGAAAGGGCCTATAAACCTGGGGCTCAGCTTTCCCTTCTTCCCGAATCTCATAATGCCCTTCATCGGCGAAACCTTCAGCAGAACCTTATCTCCCTCCATAAATGCTACATCACACGCCCGCTGATCTGCGTAACTCTTCTGTATGGACCGTGTTGTGCGAAGTCTCTCCTGAATCAACTTCACCCTCTCCAAAACCTCCCTCACCAGATCCGTGCCATATAGCTTAGCCTTGCTAGGCTCAAACCACCCAATAGGAGAACGACACCACCGACCATATAAAGCCTCGAATGGAGCCATCTCGATGCTGGACTGGTAACTATTATTGTTCGCAAACTTGGCCAAGGGCAAGAACTGGTCCCACTGACCTCCGAAATCAATCACACAAGCTCTGAGCATGTCCTCCAATATCTGAACGGTACGCTCTGACTGGCCATCAGTCTGAGGGTGAAATGCTCAACTGAGATCTATCTGAGTGCCCATCTCAATGTGCAATGCTCTCCAGAAGTGCGAGGCGAACTGAGGACCTCTGATCTGATATAATAGACACTGGCACACCGTGCAAACGGACTATCTCTCGAATGTAAATCTGAGCCAGCCTCTCTGAAGTGTAAGTAGTAGCCACAGGAATGAAATGCGCCGATTTGGTAAACCTATCCAAAATGACCCAAACCGCGTCAACCTTCCGCAAAGTTTGAGGCAACCCAACCATGAAATCCATAGTAATACGCTCCCACTTCCACTCAGGAATGGGCATCTGCTGAAATAGGCCTCCTTGTCTTTGATGCTTGTACTTAACCTATTGGCAATTGAGACACCTAGCCACATACTGCACAATGTCCTTCTTCATCCGCCTCCATCAGTAATGTTGCCTCAAATCACGATACATTTTTGTCGCTCATGGATGAATAGAATACCGATAACTGTGCACCTCTGTTAGAATCCTCTCCCTCAGGAAATCAACATTAGGAACACACAAACGGACCTGGAGTCTCAAAACACCATCCTCGCCCAAGGTAACCTCCTTGGACCTTCCCTGAACCATCGTATCCCGAAGCTATGCTAGGCACGAATCATCAAACTGTCGAGCCTTAATTTCTCCCAATAATAAAGACTGAGCAACCACATGAGCTAGAACTCGACGAGGCTCCGAAAGGTCCAATCTTACAAGGTGATTGGCCAAGGACTGAATGTCCAAGGCTAAAGGTCTCTCCTCAGCTGCAAGTTAGGCCAAGCTACCCATACTCTTTGCCCTGCTGCTCAAAGCATCTACTACCACATTTGCCTTGCCGGGTGATACAGAATGGTGATATCATAGTCCTTTAACAACTCAAGCCACCTACGCTGCCTCAAATTGAGATCCCTCTGCTTGAACAAGTGCTACAAGTTGCGGTGGTCAGTATAAACCTCACAAGACACACCATCCAAGTAGTGCCGCCAAATCTTCAAAGCATGAACAATCGCCGCCAACTCCAAATCGTGTACAGGATAATTCTTCTCATGATCCTTCAGCTAGCGTGAAGCATAAGTAATTACTCTCCCGTCCTGCATCAACACACATCCCAACTCGACGCGTGAAGCGTCACAATATACGGTATACATCCCAGAATCGAAAGGCAATGCCAGAACTGGTGCTGAGGTCAATTCTGACTTGAGCTTCTGAAAGCTCGCCTCACACTCATCGGACCATCGAAACAGGGCATTTTTTTGAGTCAATCTAGTCAATGGAGCTGCAATAGAAGAAAAAACCCTCCACGAATCGGCGATAATAGCCTGTCAGGCCCAGAAAGCTCCTGATCTCTGTAGCTGAAGTAGGACGCGGCCAACTCTGAACTGCCTCAATCTTCTGTGGATCAACCTTGATACCCTTTCCGGATACCACATGCCCCAGAAATGCCACTGACTCTAACCAGAACTCGCACTTAGAGAACTTAGCATATAGCTTCTGCTCTCGCAAGGTCTGAAGCACAACTCTCAAATGTTGCTCGTGCTCACCCAGGCTACGCGAGTAAATCAAGATGTCATCAATGAAAACAATGATGAAGGAATCAATATACGGCCTGAATACCCTATTCATCAAGTCCATGAATGATGCTGGGGCGTTAGTCAAGCCAAAGGACATCACTAGGAACTCATAATGGCCATATCTGGTGTGAAATACAGTCTTCGGGACATCTGAAGCCCGAATCTTCAACTGGTGATAACCCAATCTCGGATCAATCTTAGAGAACACACAAGCACCCTGCAACTGGTCAAGAAAATCATCAATGCACGGCAGAGGATACTTATTCTTGATGGTCACCTTATTCAACTGGCGGTAGTCAATACACATATGCATAGACCCATCCTTTTTCTTCACAAATAGGACTGGAGCGCCTCATGGCGACACACTCGGCCTGATGAACCCCTTAGCCAATAACTCCTCAAGCTGCTCCTTCAACTCCTTTAGCTCCTTAGGAGCCATACGGTACGGGGGAATAGAAATAGGGTGAGGATCTGGAGCCAAATCAATACACAAGTTGATGTCTCGATCTGGAGGCATGCCTGGAAGATCTGAAGGAAATACATCTGGAAACTCCTGCACCACATGCACTGAATCAATAGTCGGAGACTCAGCGGTGGTGTCCCGCACATAAGCAAGGTAAGCCAAACAACCCTTCTCGACCATATGCCGAGCCTTCAGGAAGGAAACGACCCGACTGAATGCACTAACTGAAGAACCCTTCCACTCTAACCTCGGCGACTCAAGCATGGCTAAAGTAACTGTCTTGGCATGGAAATCCAACACAGCATGAAAAGGAGATATCCAATCCATGCCTAAAGTAACCTCGAAATCAACCATGTCGAGCAATAAAAGGTAAGCTCTGGTCTCAAATCCGCAGAATGTGATCACACAAGACCGATAGACCCGGTATACCACCACAGAATTTCCCACAGGAGTGGGCACATATAAGGGAGAACCCAATGTCTCACGAGGAATATCTAGAAAATGAGCAAATAGTACTAAAACATATGAATAAGTGGACCCTGGATCAAATAATACAGAAGCCTCTCTACCACATACTGAGATAATACATGTAATCACGGCGTCTGAGTCAACTGCATCTGATCTGGCCGGAATAGCATACAATCTAGCTGACGCACCTGAAGACTGAGCTCCCCCAGAGCGAACAGGAGCTGGTTGACCCCCTTCTGACTGGCCACCCACTCTAGGACGACCCCTCCCGACATGTCCTCCATCCCTAGGTGGCCGGACTGGTGGTGCTGAACTCATAGGCTGATAACCCTGCTGCACTAACTTGCCCCAATACCTGGGACAATTCACATGGACTAAGTCTCCGCACTCGAAGCATCTCACAAGTGGCATATCCTGATGTCTTGAAGACGGATCCCGAATGGCCGGAGGGTAGTGTGATCCCTCCGGCAGGGCACTGAAATAGGAGCCGGAGGATCTCTAACGACTAGAGTAACCACTAGGTGAACTCTGGGCGGCTGGAGGACGGTAGGATCGCTCTGGAATAGTACTGAACTAAGGCCTCACTGGAACACCTCGGGGAGGTAGTGGAGGTGCTGAATATAAAGGCCTGCTGGACTGACCGCCCCCAAAATGACCCCTACTCCTAGCTGAGGTATCCCTGAAATCACCGAAGAATCTGGCCCTCTTATCCTGCTGACCCTGCTCTCTGCTCCTCAACCGATAGCCCTCGATCCTGCGAGCAATCTCTACCACTAGCTGATACGGAGTACCCATCTCCACCTCTCTGGCCATAGTGTCCCTAACACCCGGATGTAACCCAGCCACAAATCTCCGCACTCTCTTAGTATCTGTAGGAAATATCATGAGTGCATGGCGTGACAGCTCTGAAAACCTAGCCTCATAATCCATCACCGACATCTGCCCCTGCTCAAGCTGCTCGAACTGACGACGCATCTCTTCCCTCTCAGAGGGTGGAATGTACATGTCCAAGAACATCTGAGTAAACTGCTCCCAAGTAACCGGAGGAGAACCTGTTGGCCTGTTGTGTATGTAAGACCGCCACCACCGGCGAGCTCTGCCCTCTAACTGAAATGTGGTGAAGTCGACCCCATGAGACTCCAAGATCCTCATGTTGTGCAGTCTGTCCCTACACCTATCGATGAAGTCCTGGGCATCCTCACTCCGCTCACCCCCGAAGACTGGAGGGCGTAGTCGGGTCCATCTATCTAATATCTTCTGCTTGTCACCCTCTGCAACTGGCCTGGGCTCTGGTGATGCTACTACCGGCTGAACCCCACCCACGGACGGTGTACCCGGGTATGATGTGCCGCTGCTGCCTAACCTGCGGCCTGAGCGGTCGGGGTCTGGACTCCTCCTCCCGCCTGAGAAGTGGCAAGATCTGCTGGAAATAGGCCATCCTGGAACATGGTGTCCATGAACCTCATCATACGGCCCATGACCTCCTGGAAGCCCGGCGTCATCATAAAATCTGCTGGAGCAGGAGCTACTGGAGGCACCTCATCCTGCTCCTCAAAAGTAGGGTCCTCTGGTGGTGCGACTGGTATAACTCTGGGACGCCCTCGTCCCCTACCTCGGGCAGGTGCCCTACCCCTGCCTCTACCACGACCGCTAGCGGCGGGGGTATCAGCCTCTCCCAGATTAGGAACATCAGATGCACGCGTCCTCACCATCTGTGAGAGAATAAAAGAACAAGTTTGAGTACATCATCGGTTGCACGATAGAATATGAATGAAGAGAGGTTTCTTAACACCCTATAGCCTCCTGAAGATAAGTACAGACGTCTCCGTACCGATTTGCAAGACTCTACTGGGTCTGCCCATGACTCGTGAGACTACGTTAACCTAAGGCTCTGATACCACAATGTCACGACCCAAATCCTACTTCAGGTCGCGATGGCGCTTAACGGCGGGGTTAGGCAAGCCAGCATAAATGTCACTAAGTACTACCCCGTACAATTGATCACATAACTTAACATTTACCAATTCTAATCAGTTAAGCATAATATACGAAAATGATAACTCGTAAGTAAATAATAAAGCTGTAAAAATGTGTGGGCCAAAGGCGAGCATACATATAAATACAACCCCAAACCCAAAATAAATCCTAAGCGTGTGCCATGAACTAGTGTCACGAGTGTCACGATCAACTAACTGAATATACAAAAGACAATATGAACAGTCCCATAGTCTGAATATGATAGATGGGGAAACAACATAGGGGAAAACTCTAGGGGGTTGCCAGAGATCGCTAGGAGGAGCAGCTCACCGTGAAGTCAAATCAACTCTAATCAGTATCTAGCTCCGGTCTGATAACCAGATGCACCAGCCTCAAAACCTGTACAGTCAAGTACATAAGTGCAGCATGAGTACATAATAAATATGTACCCAGTGAGTATCCCGTCTAAACTCGAAGAAGTAGTGACGAGATGTCGACTTGACGCTCACTAAGGTCCAATAATGTAATATTTGACACGATATGACAAAAACAGTAGGCAAGTAAGGCAGTATACAACAAGTGTGTATCAAATAAAGTAATCCAGGTAATAACTGAAAATGAACAGCAATGTACTTTATCCTACTCTTAATAAATACATGTCTATCCAATTATAAGTGAATCGGAACCAAAGGGTCATACACATACTAGGACAAGACAACCGGCCGGAGTTGTAGGGTGGTATATAAGGACTGAATGGTCGTAAAGCTCCCCACGGTCGCGAATCATACATGCGACTCGTGTGTTAACTCGATCATATCATGTAATAATAAGCTCACCCACGATCGTGAATCATACATGCGACTCGTGTGCTGACTCGATATAAAGCTCCACACGGTCGCAAATCATTCCTGCGACTCGTGTGTTGAGTCGATATAAAGCTCCCCACGGTCGCAAATCATTCCTGCGACTCGTGTGCTGACTCGATATAAAGCTCCCCACGGTCGCGGATCATTCTTGCTACTCGTGTGCTGACTCGATATACAATGTATATATATATGTACCCAAAACAACAATGAACTCAGTATGACTATGCCAATACCATGGATAACTCAACTGGGGGTTAAATTGTAGCGTTCCACATTTTCATACCATTTCCGAAGTAATAGGTAACTCATAATACATCCAAAATTGCAAATAGGGCACATAGAGGCATGCTTGTGAATTCTAAAACTACTCGACATAGCATAATAGTCGCCACGTACGGACTCTCGTCACTTGGTACGTACGTGCCCCCCCCCCCCACAACAAGTATACACAGCAAATAGAGTACCTATGGGGACAATTCCCTCTTACAAGGTCGGAAAGGATACTCACCTCGTGTCGAAACTATCCCTCGTATCAAGGATGAGCCCGAACTCCGAACTCTACCCTCGAGGACTCGGAATTAGCCAAATATAGTACAATTACATCAATTCAAGCTTGAAAGAGGAAGATTATCCTACTTATTTAGTAAATTCATCATTCTTGAAGAAATCCCAAAATTCACCCTCGGGCCTGCATACTCGGATTCCAAAAGTTCTCGAAGGAAACATTCACCCATAGCCTGAGGATCATTAATATATGAGTTTTACTTGATTTCATAGCAAATTGACGTGTAATTTTATATTCTGAAATTCCTAGGTTACTACCCAAAGACCTGACTTTTTTTCACTAATATAGTAGCTAGTTTAATTAGTAATTCATGTATTAAACTAGTACTAGAGTAGAATTTACTTACCTCTTCATAAGATAGGTGAATTTTCCCTTTCCCAAGCTCCCTAGGTTGACAATGGTGGAAGGAAGATGATGAAAATGAACTAAATCCCGTATTTTAAAAGAACCACACTGTCTACAGTGTTTTCGCACCTGCGAGCCAAGGCTCGCACCTGCGGAAATGGGACGGGGGGGGGAGGCAATCTCGCACCTGCGGAGTGGAGCCGGCCGCATCTGCGGAGTGGAGCCCGCACCTGCGGCTCCGCTCCTACGGAATTTCTTCCGCACCTGCGAAGAAGAGCAATCTCACCTGGGGCTGCACCTGCGATGCCTGGGACTGCAGGAGCGGTCCCGCACCTGCGGCTGGGCAACCGCACCTGCGATCACACCAGATCAGGTGCACCAGCAGTTACATCAGCTGGATTTTAGCCCCGTTTGGTGCCCGAGAGGCACCTGGGCCCACCCGAGCCCTCGTTCAATTATACCAACAAGTCCCAAATCATGGTACGGATTTTCTCGAGCCTTTAGAACACTAAAAACATTGCGAAAACTCAAAATCATATCCCAAAACCCCTAGAATCATAACTTAAGAACTTCAAGTTCTTGAATTCAAGAACCATGCGGCGAACTGACCTATACTGCTCGGAATGACACCAAATTTTACAGAAAAGTCATAAATGACATAACGGAACTATTCCCGGTCTCGAAATTCCATTCGGACCTCGATAACATAAAAACACGTTCCAAACCAAATTTCACACTTGAGGAATTTCTCATTTCTATATTGGGCGCCGAAACGCTCCTGGGTCATCGAAAATCCATTCCGAACATACGCCTAAGTCCGAAATCATCATACAAAGCTACTGGAACTGTCAGAACTCGATTCCGAGGTCGTTTGCTCAAAATGTTGACCGAAGTCAAACTTGGCCAAAAGGGCGAGCCTTAAGGAACTAAGTGTTCCTATACTGCTCTAAACACTTCTGAATCCCGAACCACCCGTCCCCACAAGTCATAAATCACAATAAACCGCTATGGGAAGTTTCATTTAGGGGAACGGGGTCCGAATGCGCAAAACGACCGGTCGGGTCGTTACAATAGATCTATTTGGAGTTTATCATTTGGCTTCATATTGTGCAAAAGAAAAAGAAATGAATTGTTGTTGGGCTGCTTTTTATTGCATCAGTTGAAAGACAATGTGATTTGAGCAATTTATGCTGAATGAATCTGCCGTTTCTTGACTGCAAGATTAAAAACTTGTTGCTCTCCAAACTGTAATGTGTTTTATTATCGTTGGATGATATTAAAGCATGTAGTTATGGGTTTCTTCGATAATCTGGTGTTGCTGAACAAGTTTTCCCGTTGTAAAACTGAATATTTCGGTATATATGGATTCATTGGCTAAAAATGTAAGGAAGAAGGAGTTGTTTATTTGGTTGAAAGAAGCATAGTTTTCTGTTGAGTTATTCTGTAGGAATCATCATGTGAAGCCATTTTGTTTTAATATACATGTTAGCATGCTTGGGTTATGGAAAATGGCAAGTCTATTTGAATGTTAAGTAAGTGAAATTGATTTGTTTAAAGTTTGGATCTAAATCTGGAAATTATCACTTAGGATTTATATTGAAGATATATGTAATTTTTTAGCCGTGATTGCTTCAAACAAGAATCATGTTCTGAGCCATATGAAATGAATTGTTTAGTACTTATCGTAAAGAGGGAGAGGTTTGGAGTGTTTGTTACACATGTTCAAATACATAGCCTAAAAGAACAAGCATCATGGAATGAAAGCATAGGCTATTTGCCGAATTTGAAGCTGCAATCATTAATGACCTCACAACAATCTCAAAACTAGTCTAGAAGACCTTGAACAAATTCATACTTTGTAGTCCAAAAATACCTCTTTTAGACTAAAATTACAAAACTTAGAAAAACAATGGAGTAGTGATCATTGCTTCAAATAAGCATTTAACCATCATGATCATAGTCATGATTATCTACACTCGGGTGTGGAAACTCATGCCCCCGACCACAACTCTGAACAATAATAAAATCACATGATGTAATCGCGGGTGCATTTCATGTGGCACGGTTACAATGTGTCAAAAACCAACAAGTGCACGCCATCGTGACTTGTTTCAAGATAAATCCATAAATATTAAAAGCGGTTTAAAATTAAAGAGGCTAAATGCACAACAGGCTAAAACATGTAAATAACCAAATAATTTATGCCAAATATTAATAGTTAAGCGACCGTGCTAGAACCACGAAACTCGGGAATGCCTAACACCTTCTCCCGGGTTAACAAAATTCCTTACTCGGATTTCTGGTTCGCAGACAACTTAAAACAGAGTCTAAAATTTTTCGGTTTGGGATTTCAATAAACGGTGTCCCGGAACATCGTAAAAAATCAGGGTGGCGACTCTGAAAACTAAAATAAATCTCAAATCCGAATAATGTCACTTAAAGTGGAAAAACTCTCTTATTACCCTTTATTAGGCGGGGGTGAAAAAGGAGGTGTGACAATACGGACTTGCCCGTGCGATCAAATCATGAAAATAACATGTAAAACTATGAATTAAACCTCAAAACTAATCATTTTCCTCAGGAACACTTAAAGTTCATTATTTCTCAATCGGATGTCCTAATCACGTCAAATAAACTCCGTTTTTTACCAAATTTCACAGTTAACCTTTAAATACTATAACAAATTTGTACCGAGCTTCGGAACCAAAATACGGGTCCGATACCGATGGTTTCAAACATTAATCTTTTCTTTATTTCATAAATATTCAGGAAAATAATTTCTTTCAAAAATTGATTTCTAAGGCTTGGGACCTCGGAATTCATTTCCAGGCATACGCCCAAGTCCCATATTTTACTGCGGACCTCCCGGGATCGTCGGAACATAGATTCGGGTCCGTTTACTCAAAATATTGACCAAAGTCAACTATAATCAAATTTTAACTATAGAAATTAATTATTTCTCATATTTTCACATAAAATCTTTCCAGTTTCACGCCTGGACTGCGCATGCAAATCAAAGTATTTAAAATTAATCTTTTTATGGCTATTAAGCTTAGAACGGAGTCTAAATTCATAAAATGACCCCTCGGGTCATCACAACAAATAACTACCAAGGGCAGCGGAGCAATGCTCCAAACCAACACTGGAGATCTCAAGGGAATAATCAGAATTGGAATAATCAAGGGCAATGAAACTGGAACAACAGCAACTCAAGCAATTGGGGGAATAATAATCAAAATTGGGGTGGCAACAACAATTGAAACGGTAATAACAACAACAATTGGGGTGGAAATGGAAATCAGGGGCTGGGCTTTCAGAGGCCCCCAATGTATCAACAACCCAACAATCCTCCTCCATATCAATCTCAAGGCCAAAGTTCATCAAGTAATGATATGGGCCGGATCGAGAATATGTTCAAATAGATGATGGAGAGGATTGCCAATTCTGATGCTCAAATTGCCTCCCACACTACCTCCATCTGCAATCTTGAGTTCCAAATGGGGAAAATATCGCAAGCAATGAACACTCGCCCTAAGGGGGCACTACCTAGTGACACGGTAGTAAAACCAAAAGGAGGGAACAATAATAATACCGGACATGCAATGGCGGTGACCAAGTGGAAAAGAAGGTTGTGTGTGATGATGATGAAATACAACATGATGATGTTCCTATAGTGGTTGAGCAAGTGAGTGAAGATCAATCGAATGGTGAAGTGAGGATTGATGTCAATGACAATGAGGAGGAGTCACAATATGACGTGAACCCGTATAGGGAACACGTGATAGACATTCCAGAGCCGGTGGTGCCAAAGGCCAAGGCACCTTTGCCTAGGCCTCCTCCTCCTTATCCTCAAAGATTGGCAAAGAAGAAGAGTGAAAATCAATTCAAGAAGTTCATAGAAATGATGAAGAGTTTGTCTATCAACGTGCCATTATATGAGGCTCTTGAGCAAATGCCGGGATACGCCAAGTTTATGAAAGACTTGGTGACAAAAAAGAGATCCGTGGAATGCGAGACCATCAAAATGACCCACCAAGTTAGTGCCATTGTGCACTAGATGGCTCCCAAACTAGAAGATCCTGGCGCATTTACTATCCCTTGTACCATTGGAAGTGCGGATTTTGTAAAGGCATTATGTGATTTGGGTGCTAGTATCAATTTTATGCCTTACTCCATCTTCAAAACCTTAGGTATTGGTCAACCACGAGCAACCTCAATGAGACTACAAATTGCGGACTGGACTATGAAGTGGCCCCTTGGTATTATTGATGATGTTCTTGTGCGGGTCGACAAGTTTATCTTGCCTGCTAATTTTGTGATTCTCGGTTGCGAGGTGGACTACGAGGTGCCTATAATATTGGGAAATTCGTTCCGTGCAACAGGGAAGGACTTGGTGGATGTTAAAGCCGATGAGCTCACCTTCCGAGTGGGCGATGAAAAGGTTGTATTCCACATGTGCAAGTCAATGAGGCAACCAAATAGTACCGAGGTTTGCTCTTTCGTGGATTTAGTGACGAAAGTGATAATTAATGATACAAGCTCAATGTTCAATGTGGAAGATCCCATGGAAGCGGTCTTGTTGAACCACGAGGATGATGTGACGGATGGCTTGGTTGAGTGTACTAATGCATTGCAAGGTATGTATGGACCCCGTAAGCTCTCCTTGGATTTGGAAAATTAGGAGAGTCCATCGACAAAGCCCTCGATCGAGTAGCCACCAACCTTGGAGTTGAAGCCTCTCCCATCACACCTCAGTTATGAAATCTTGGGCCCTTCTTCTATATTACCTGTTATTCTTTAATCTTGCTTAAGCCAAGTGCAGGTAAACTCCACTCTTGAAGTGATCCAAAGGAGAAAGAAAGCAATTGGATGGACCTTAGCTGATATTCGGGGCATAATCCCCGCCTTTTGCATTCATAAAATTATTCTTGAAAATGATGCAAAATAGTTTGTGGAACATCAACGGAGGTTGAATAAGGAAATGTAAGAGGTGGTCAAAAAGGATATCATCAAATGACTTGATGCAAGGGTTATCTATCCAATCTCAGACAGTGCTTGGACGTCACCGATGCAGTGTGTTCCGAGAAATGGGGGTATGACTGTGGTGAAAAATGAAAATAATGAGTTGATCCCTACTCGTACTGTGATTGGTTGGAGGGTGTGTATGTACTATATGAAGCTGAACAAGGTGACCCGAAAGGATAACTTTCCATTGCCATTTCTGGACCAGATGTTAGACAGACTTGCTGGGCGGGCCTTCTATAGTTTCTTGGATGGGTACTCAGGTTACAATCAGATTCTTATATCCCTTTGAAGATCAATAGAAAACTACCTTCACCTGCCCGTACGACACCTTTACATTCTCTAGGATGACGTTCGGATTGTGTAATGCACCTGCTACATTTCAGCGGTGCATGATGGCCATATTTATGGACATGGTGTAGGACTTCCTCGAAGTCTTTATGTATGAATTTAGTGTGGTTGGAGACTCATTTGAAGAATGTTTGCAAAATCTTGATAAGGTTCTAGCCCGGTGTGAAGAAACTAATCTTGTGTTGAATTGGGGAAAATACCATTTTATGGTCGAGGAGGGCATTATCCTCGGCTATACGATCTCAAAAGATGGCATTGAAGTGGACAAGGCTAATATAGAAGTGATCTCAAAGTTTCCTCCTCCGACTTCCGTCAAGGGAGTTAGAAGTTTCCTTGGGCATGCGGGTTTCTACCGGAGGTTCATTAAAGACTTTTCCAAAGTGGTGAATCCCTTATGCAAGCTATTAGAGAAGGATGCAAGGTTTGATTTCAATGAAGAATGCATGAAGGCCTTTGAGCTCTTGAAGTATAAATTAACAACCACTCTAATCATTACCGCACCAAATTGGAGCTCACCCTTTTAGCTTATGTGCGACGCAAGTGATGTTGCGGTAGGAGCGTTCTTGGGGCAACGGGTGAACAAGATATTTCATCTGGTGTACTATGCAAGCAAAATTATGAACTATGCCTAGGTTAATTATACAATGACAGATATGTTTGCAATGGAGAAATTTAGGCTTTATCTCATGGGCGCCAAAGTGATTGATCACACCGATCACGTGGCGCTCCGGTATTTTATGACAAAGAAGGACTCCAAAGCTAGACTGATGAGATGGGTCTTATTTCTTCAAGAATTTGACCTCGAGATTATTAACCGGAAAGGTAGTGAAAATCATGTTGCGGATAATTTGTCCCGTCTAGAGAGCAAGGGAGACCAAAAGATGGTATTGAAATCAATGATACTTTCCCGGATGAGCAACTCCTCTCGGTCTCCATGAATGATATGCCTTGGTATGCGGATATTGCCAATTTTCTTGTTACTGGCATTGTCCCGTGTGAACTCTCTCCTAACCAAAGGAAGAAGCTCAAATGGGACAGTTTGGACTATTATTGGGATGAGCCCTACTTGTTTAAAATTTTTAATGATGGAGTGATTCGCAGGTGTGTCCAAGAGGAGGAGCAAATAAGCATTCTTGATGCTTGTCATTCCTCTCCCTACGGTGGTCATCACGGTGGGGCGAAGATAGCTTCCAAAGTTCTGAGTTTTGGTTTTTATTGGCCAAACGTGTATAGAGATGCGAATGAGCTTGTGAAGAGATGTGGTGAGTGTCAGAGAGCGGGAGGAATATCAAAGAATGATGAAATTCCCCTCACAACTATTCATGAAATTGACATATTTGATGTGTGGGGCATAGACTTCATGGGCCCTTTTGTTAGTTCGTGTGACAATACTTACATTCTTGTGGTGGTTGATTATGTTTCAAAGTGGGTCGAGGTCATGGATTTTCCCAACAACGAAGCCCGGAGTGTAGTAGCTTTTATCAAGAACATTTTCACACGGTTTGGGACGCCTCGGGCAATTATAAGTGATGGGGGGTCTCATTTCTGTAATAGGGCATTTGATACTTTGCTTGTTAAATATGGTGTCAGTCACAAGGTCTCTACTCCTTACCATCCTCAAGCTAGTGGGCAAGTGGAGGTTTCAAATAGGGAAATCAAAAGCATCTTGTCCAAGACTGTGAATGCCAATAGAACGGATTGGTCAAGGAAGCTAGATGACACGCTATGGGCTTATAGGACTGCATTTAAGACTTCGATCTGTATGTATCTGTGTCGGTTGGTGTATGGTAAAGCGTGTCACTTGCCGGTTGAGTTGGAACACAAAGCATTATGGACCTTGAAGAGGTTAAATCTTGAGTGGGACATTGCAGCAAATCTCCGATTTGAACATCTCAATGAGCTTGACAAATTTCGGTTTCATGTCTATTCAAACTCATCATTGTACAAGGAGAAGATGAAATACTTGCATGACAAATATGACAAGAACAAGGAATTCAAAGAGAGTGATTTGATCTTTCTCTTCAACTCCCGGTTGCGTCTCTTTCCGGGCAAGCTAAAATCCAAATGGAGTGGTCCCTTTCCTTTTGGTGCCCTTGACTTAAATAACACAAATGGTGAAATATTCCGGGTGAATGGGCATCGTGTAAAGCATTATTTGGGAAAGTTTGAGGATAGCCACGTGGTGTCTTTAATAAATTTCAATTGATGATGGTAACTTGCATCATGTCGCGACGTTAAATCAGGCGCTTCTTGGGAGGCAACCCAAGTGATTTTTCTTTCTTTTTCATTTTCTTCTTAGCTTAGGCTCTTTTGAACCAACTGGTTGTGAGATTTGTGTAGCACTTGTTTGATGCAGTGCAGGACACATGCTGGAAAAAATTAGCTAAGTGTGTACCAGACCGCTGACAGCGCTCAAAATTTCGTTGTCAGCGGCAGCAATTACGCAGGGGCAAAACTTGAGAGCGGACGCGTAATTGTGGAGCTAAAAATGTTACTTCTTTGAAGTTTGAATTGCGTCTGCGGTTGGAATTCTACAGTTAGTGGTAACTGTTCCACAACCGCGGCCATTTTTTCGCTGACAGTGGTGGAATTACAGTCTCAGTTCTTCAGCTTGTGGAAAGCGCAGTCAGCGGTGAAATTTCGCTGCCGCACCAGGTGAGTCGGTGGGGCCTAGGGATTAGTATAATTAGATATGTCCTCGTCCTTTTACACTTTTCTCACTCTACCATTTCATAGCCCCCTTCACTGTTCATCATACTAAACTTGTGCATCTAAACTCCATCTAATCTAACAAGTCTCACTCCTACAACAAATCTAGCTACTGGTATGATCAATCTTATAGTTTTAATTTTTGTTCTTTCTCTTTTATTTCACTTATTTTTAGCTTTTCTTTCTAAGTAGAGTTATTATAGACCTAAATCATAAGCATGCTCAACTAAGTGATAAAAATGAATGGGTATCGGGTTTTTTTATGCCTAATGGGGTTTTGGGTTTTTAATTTTGCTTGATAATTGCCAAATTCCTTCACAAATATAAACCCTACCTCATGAACTTTTGGTCAGTACTCGTTCTTTTCAAATTTCTCTGTCGCGGCCCAAATTCCGCGGTCAGTGGATTGCTTCTTTGAAAAAGATTTGAACTCATAACATTGCGCGGCCGCGGTGGAATTTTCGCTCTCAGCGGTCAACTTTCCGCGACCGCGGTTGTCTTTTCGCGGACAGCTGAAAATAAGTTCAGAGAAGTTTAACTGGGTTCCGTGGCCGCGTTCGTTTTTCCGCTGTCAGCGGTGGAACTTCCGCGGCCTCGCCCACTTTTCCGCGGTCAGCAGTGAGTACATTCAGAGAATGGGTAGTCTGATCCCTAACATTTCGCGGTCGCGCCCCAATTTTCGCTGTTAGCGGTGGGTTGTCCGCTGCAGCAATTCTTTTTCCGCTGATAGCGGTCCTCTTTGTTTCATATACTGCAACCTTTATCTGCATTCATATCTCATGCTTGATTGAATAACATTGCTAATGAGTTTCACTGATTATGTTTGCAAACAACGGTTCGTTCTAGAGGAGGCCAAGATAAACAACCCGGAAGGGAAGAGTCCTCTCGCGGAAGGGGTAGGGGAAAACAACCAGCAACACACCTATCCCTGAGAAGAATAATTGGCAACAAGCAGACTCTTTGGAGGCCCACTCCAGACTAGCGAGTATGTCCCTTCTCAGGAAATTTTGGAGGGGGGAACTGGACCAGCTCAAGAGGAGCACAGTCCCAACCCCGACGTCTTAATAATTAGTCCACTTCTGTATCCGGCTCTTCGGATAGCTTGGGACTCAGTGATTCTCCACCTCCTCTGACCCCCGGTACAACAGCTCCATCTACCACACCTTCCCCAATAGAGTTAGATAGTGATGATGATGCCCCATATGATGGTAGGGGTGGTGATAATAAGACAGGGGGGTTAGTGAGGTCTTGGAATCCGGCAGTATGGCAAGACCGGTTCGTGAGCGAAAAAGCTTATCACAAATTCAGAGAGTGGTGGCCTCTGAGGTCCCTCACATTGGAGAGAGCTTTCATTGAGCAGGACCTTCTACCCTACAACCCAAACGTAAAAAGGCACTTCGACGAGAGGGTGGGGTGGAAGTTCTTCACTAGCAGCTTGCCAGAGGCCAATAAATTTGTGGTCAAGGAGTTCTATGCCAATGTCGCCCACATCAAACAGGGCACATACCTGACCAAATTCCGCAACAAGAAGGTTCTATTCAATGGCCAAGCTCTCAATTATTATGTTGGGTTCAACGATGAAGATGAGACCCAATATCTTGAGAAGGTGGAGCTAGATGAATTAGCTCGACCTTGGCTAGCCTCTGTGATTGCTATTCTCGGGACTGCTCCAGCGTGGTTGACAGCAGGGGTTCCTATCTTCAAGAACACTTTGAGTTTCGAGGCAAAGGGTTGGCCATATTTGTATGCAGCAGGATAGACCCCACCACTCATGACAATGACATGCCACTTTCCCGTGCTATTATTGTGGGGGCGATTAATGCGGGGTTCCCGATCAATGTCGGGAATATCATGGCAAGGGTGATTAACAAAACGATCCAAAAGAGTGAGCATTCATATCCCTTCCCAAAATTCCTTACTATGTACTTCCAGGACTAGGGAGTTGAGGGAAGAGACTATGACACCAAGGTGAAGCCGAAGTTGCCATTTTCCTAGTACAGTTTGAAAGGCCCGGACAACCCCAAGGCCAAGAGCAAAGCCACCGCTCCCACAGGTTCAGAGCCATCTACTTCTGAGGGGGCCTCTACTGCCATGCCACAGCCTCCCTCCGAACCATCTACCTCCATTCCTACTTTAGTTCCTTCCTCTTCAGCATACCCTCAGACTGCTCTGAGGGTAAACCAGACACTGGACGGTATCATCAATTGGCTGTAGGTAGCTTCATCAAAGCTAACTGCTCTATCCACTGCCATAGCAGCCTAGGAAGCCCCAGCCCAGATCCAGTTGCCTCCATCATTGGCGGAAACTTTGAAGAGCTTAGTTGAAAACCAAAAGAAGATATTGGAGTCCATGGGTTCACATGAGAAGGAAATCAAGTCCTTGGGTAAGGCGGTGAAGAAGATGAAGAAGATCAAGGATGAGCTGAAGAAGGAAGTGGCCAAGCTCATTACAGCGGGTGATATCCCCCTTGATATACTCATAGGAGTGCCTGCCCCTGCAGCTCAGACAGCGCAACCATCGCAGATGCCAGAGCAGGAGGCTACCAGTGCGCCAGTGAAGACAGGGGTGATCCCCCATACTGAGGATATGGAGATCCAGCTGGAGGAGCCCGAGGGAGATGCATCAGCCCAGCCCCAGGACCCTGCCTTTGTCCTTGCCATTGACCCAGCTCCTATGCAGACAGAGACATCTTAGGGAGTTATATTTTACTCTCTACCCTTCCCCTATTCTATTTTTTCAGTTAGCATTGAGGACAATGCTAATTTTTATTTGGAGGGGTGGCCTCATTTGATGATTTGGATATTTTGATGATTTTTTGTCTGTAATAACTCTCAACACTAATTTCCTTTTCTTTATTTGATATTCCTACTTTTGTTCTGTACTTTTTTTATCTTTGGTATGCATGTATATATTCATTCCTCTCTTATGTATATTCGTCTTAATCCCCTATTGTACATATTTAATTTTACTTTCGTATTTTTGCTTTATAACTTCTTTTATAATTTTCCTTTATAGTTTAGCTTCTTATTTCCTTTAGTAGCTTCTTTTTGAACTTATAGCTTCTTTTTACTTTTTCGTGATCAATAAGCCTTTGGTTTTCTTAATGTCACGGTTCTTTCCGAGGGTGGAATTTGTGTGAACCGGGTGTCTCTTCCCTACAATGGATGGCGTAAAGACCTTCTTAACAGATTGAATCTGTTTTCTTTTTGTTTTTGTTTTTCTTTTATTTGGTAGTAATGAATAAATGTGACTCAAGTAAGCTTCACTTGGCACCAGTATATTTACCTTTGACCTCATGGCTAGAGACAAGTTGTGGAAGAGGCTAGCTCCATTTGTGACCCTTAGAATCTTGAGTTGTCTAAAACTGTCATCGAGTGGTGTTTGTATCCATATGTGAGTTTTCAATCTAAGCTAAGGTTGTTGTGGGCCCTCGACTCATTTCTCTTTAACAATCCTGTGACTTGAGAGGTGAGGTTTTGAATTGCAATCCCAATTACCGTGCCAACAAGTTTAGAACTTGCCCCGAATGTTTTTCTAGGCGAAATTCTAAGTGTAGCTCGACTTGAGAAGTGATTATAGACTCTCCTTGGTACCATTAAAATTTGAAAACTTCCATAGCCTACAGCCTAAGCCTTTTCGTTCAAAAACCGCATTACAAGCCTTCATCCGTTCTATAATGACCCTCTCTTGGCACCCAATCTTTCCTGAGCATTCATGATGAACAATAGTCAAAAACATAAGTTTTGGGGAGAGACAAAGAAGTGCAAAGTGATGAAAGGTTCAAAGAACAAAAAAATTGATGAAAAGGAAAGGCAAGAAAAAGGATGAAACGCCAAAAAGAAACATGTCAAAAAGAAAAGTGAAGGTTCAAAGGATTCAATGAAACAATGTTGAAAAGTGTGGAATGATAAGAAAAGGAGAAAAATGAGCGTCAAATAGAAGAAGAGCGACAATGTGTCTCTCTAAGTCCCCCAAGGAAGGATAAAATGACTCAAAGAGTCAAGAAAGCATGAGCCAAATTGTAAAAATGGAGTGCTTAAGGAAAGATGATACAATCATAGTTCATTATGTCCGAATTTGATCCAAAAAGCATTCATTACATCCCGTTAAAGCCCTATAGGATTTCAAGTTGAGTGAGCTTACATTAGTGGTAATTTACATGAGGGGCAAGCGTATGGTACTTAGAGCCGGACTTGTGGCATTCTTTTGAGAGTGATGAGCGCACTTCTTGATAATCCCGGTTTTTTAGCGTACATTCTATAAGGTGATATGAGCCCATGGAGAGTATAGGAGAAAGAGTATGGGATCCACAGTGACCTACGTGAGAGCGCGAATCTCTTTGATGAATTGAGTCAACTCTAGAAGCTTTTGCGTCACATTAGATCTAGGGAACTCAGAAAGTCATTGCATAATGTTGTCAATAATGCATTTGTGTTGAGGGTAATTGTTAGTCCCAATTGAAGCTTGATGAAGTTACTTTAGAACAACTGAAATTCTACTTTATTTGTCTTGTGGAGGTGAGAATTACCTTGTTTGCTTGAGGACAAGCAAAAGCTTAAGTTTGGGGGAGTTGATAACTAGGGATATTAACCTAATATTTACTCTCTTTTTCTTAGGTTTTGGGGTAAAATTACGCTAAGATATTCCCGAAAACTAACTCAAGGTGTTTACTTGTAGGTTTTGGTCAATAATGAGGCAAAGAGTCCAAAACACTTAAAAAGGGACCAATCTTGCAGACCCTGAACTCACTAGAGCGCTGACGGCGCTACTTTCACGCTGTAGCGAAAGCTTGACCGCTGAGGCAGAATTCTGAGGGCGGCCGCGGAACTAGGTTCAAAGAGTTGGTATTTGGACTTAAGTAAGACCGCTGACAGCGTCATAAAAGCGCGGTCGTGAAGCCATTAGCGGTAATAGAGGATCAGAGAGTTAGCAATCCTGGGAAAACCATGAAATGCGGTCAGCACTTATTTTGCGTGGTCGCGCTATTTCCTACCGCTGAAGCGATCAGAATTTCGTTGGGAGCAGAATCAAAGTTCAGAGAGGTTACATGAAGTCCAATTTTGAAGAAGCGCAGTCCGCGCTCATAATTCCGCGGCCACAAAAGCCAGTCCGCTGAGGCGCCTATTTTTCTGTGGACAGCGGAACCTTCATAGGGGCATTTTTGTCCAGTAATTTCAGTTGTGTATAAATAGTTCTTTTTCACATTTTTAGGTCATCTTATGTTTTAGTGAGCTCGTGAACAGCAGCCTTTTTCCCTTTTGAGTAATTTTAGAGTAGCTTTAGCTCATAATCTTAGATTTTATTTTTGTATTTAACATTTATGGCTATAATTTCATCTACTCTTTTGATTTCTACCTTGAATATAAGTATCTAGACTCATTAGCTAGGGTTGTGACACAACCCTAGTGTGGGTATCTAATGTATCCTTAATTTTAAGGCTTATTTATTTATGGGTTAGTGATATTTAGCTTGTTTCATGCTTTATCTGTTGAATTAGTGGTTGCAAATACTAATTCATGCCTTTTTTATTAGGGTTGTTCTTGAGAAAGAGGCCCAAGTCTAGGTAAAATAGTCTAACAAGGGTTGGGTGAATTCAAGAGATTGATAGCCCCAATTAAAGGGTAAAACCTAGAGATAGTAATACCCGACTTGAGCCAATTTCACTTGCACTATTGAAACACCCAATTAGGCTTGAGAAAGCCAATACGGGCAAAGTCACCCAAACTACCGAGAGGTATAGGGTGAGTAATTGAGTGTGAAGTTATATCACGAACCCAGGTACAACAAGTTTGTCCTAATTTCAAGATTCCATTAAATACTCTCCTAGGTGTAAGTCTCTTCCCTAGTACCTTTTATAAACTGAGAAAGCCCTTAAAACAATATTATGCTTAGCTTAATCTTAGTAATTGTTAGCAATACAACTAGTATAGAATCAAACAAACTTATGACTAGGAGTGCCATTAAAAGCAAGATACATAACTAAGTCGGATAGGAACCCAACTCCAATCTTCTAAATCCCTGTGGATTTCGATCCCGATCCTATCGGGTAAAAGCTAAATCGACGCCTTCTTGCCATTCTATAGTGGTGTAGGTAGGAGCCGATCACCTGTCCTAGAAGGACCCAACCCCTGTGTTGAGTCCCCTAAGCCAAATGCATGTGATGCAAACAAACGTACCTACTAGGGATCTGGCATGAGGTTATATTATTCTAGGTTTAAACCTGGGGGTGTGTTCTAGACATGGCTTACCCAAACGGACAACTTGAGCTGAGGTGGGAGCAAAGTAACGGGAGCACGAAAGTCTACCCCGCCTAGTGGCTGATCCATCCTCGTTCTATTTGGTACGACCACTAACAGAAAAGTGGGTCACGCGTACGTGCACACCATATTTTTAGAAGACTCAGAAGGGAGGCGTAAGAAGGCAGTTTAATACAATTCAAATAATATCAAAGCGGTAAATAAGCGGCAATTAGCACATTAGGCCCACAAACACAGTAATATCAACAAACAATAAAGCCAAGTATAGATTAACATTACAAGCTCGAATTTTGAACCTTGAACCAGAGATTCTGGGTTCGATCCCCAGCAGAGTCGCCATAGCTGTCACGCCTCCTTTCTCCCGAAAAAGGGATATGAGAGTTTTTCCAATTTAAATGACATTATTCGAATTGGGATTATTTAATTAATTTAAGAGTCTCCACTCAAAATTATTTCCGATGTTCCGAGTCACCATTTATTTTGAAATTCTAAATCGAGGAAATTTGACTCTGTTTAAAAGTCTGCGAAATCAGAAGACCGGGTAAGGAATTCTGTTAACGCGGGAGAAGGTGTTAGGCACTCCCGAGTTCCGTAGTTCTAGCACGGTCGCTTTAATCATACCTGGCATAATTAAATAATTTAATTACTCATTTTAAAACCTATGTGCATTTTACCTTTTACCACTTTTAATTACTTGATTATTCGTGATTACGGAATTATCTTGAAACGAGTCACGCATATGTGTACTCATTTTATTTAGTGCGCTAAAACTCATGCTACGCGTATGTATACATAATTAATAGTACTTAATTAATATTAAATTATTTTGTCCAAAGTCACGCAAACGTGTACCTTAATTTTATTTTGAAAATCGGCGCTTCAATCATGTTATGCATACGTGTACACAATTTATCCCACTTTATTAATAATGGAGATTGTTTTTGGCCAAAGTCGCACGAACGCGTACCTTGATTTAATTTTGGGAATCATAATTGTGTCACGCGAACGTATACACAATAACGATAATAAATTAAAAGCGTGCCTAAAACTATACTACCGGTGTTCATTATTATTTTTATAAAAACTACTTTGAGATTATTGTAAGTTCATGCAGTATGGCAAAGGAACAGTTGGAGTTGAGATTTCGGTTCATTCCATATGGACTAGATCTTTGATACATGTAATTTAAACCCCAAAGCTTTGAGACGATTTTAATTCGATGGCGCATGGGAATTCATTTGACACCTACTCATCGAATTACCAAGAAGTGGCAAAACAGAACCGAAATCAGTGTTAGTGGCATTGTTAGCACATAAATTGTTGCCATCAAATACATAAGCTTGAACTTCTGTAGCTTCACATTACATGCACTATCTCCCTCTCTCTATATATATATATATACTAGATGAGGTTTGCCCGTGCATAGCACGGACCCAACATTTCAATACTGATATAGCTGAGTTTATATGTAATCTTTAGTTGCATCTACGATTTTTAAACCCTAAATAGGAATACATACCTTGGAACAACCATACTTTCACAAGCACAGTTCCATCCTTGGTAAATATGACAAACATTAACACCGCCTACTATTAAGAGCATACATATTCAGAATTTGCATTCAGGAACAAATGATTCTCGCTTTCTCGATAAAATTAAATTCACCAAGGTAAATCATATAAATTGATAGACTAAGGCACTATTTTTTCATGACTTAGTTTTTGAAATATCTACTGGTAGTAATGTAGTTATTGCATGACAAAGTTACCATAGATAAGACCAGAAAAATAAGTAATACAACTCCTTCATACATCAAATTATATGCTTTGTTGGTTACTTGGTCTTAATAAGTGTCTTTACTTGCTTGAACTGATTGAGCAAGGTAAGAATGTAGTAACTTCAGGAAATTTGTGAATATGTAGTATGATAAAAATATCATAAGCCTCCTGCAAAAGTAAGTAACTTCTATATCAGCCGTTTAATTTAAAGTAAATTACCTTAAGGAAGACTGACAAAAAAGAAATGCACTAATCATTCGTCAATGAAAGGATATCTTAGAGATAAAATATAACCCCCTGAATAAATAAAAAATTTGTGACTGCCAAAGATACTGAGTAGAAGCATGTTCTAAGACATATATATCAAACGATAGCATATATGTGATACATTTAAAAATACACATGAATCATATATTCCTTGTGCATTTCATGTACTGTACTAAAAGTAGAACAAACCAATCAATTATGAACTAACCAATTAGTCAAGTGAATTAGTCCGTGCCAAATAAGTGAAGATGTTATATCAATCCACCACTTATATTTTCACATAAAATATTTAAATGGAATACAAACTTAAAGTAAAGTCCAAGCAAATTATATAAAACTTTTAGGTGAAGGGCAATAAGAAAGAACGAAAAATATAGTATACGCTAATGCAATATCTAGCTAGTTAGAACTCTCTTAAAACCAACACTAATATTCCTAGAATGAACATGCATTCCAATCATATATTAAAATAATAGTAATATAGGAACAACCATATTCTTGATCCAATAGTTTATGAGCTATAATCAGATAAATATTTGGGCACAATTTGTTATTTTCGCTATTGTAACGCCAAATATCTACTGTACTACAATGAGTACTTTTTAGGCGTTCCACTTAGTTTAAAAAATAGTACATTAAAGATGATCTCAAGTATAGAAGCGTTCAGAAAGAATGCTTGACTTCTTCTGAATGCTCGACTTCAAAAGCATACATTTCAAGATATACATGTCTCAGAAAGAACATGGTACTTGGTTTATTAGTTACTCCACATAAATGAACAAGTGATAAAAGCAAAAATAACCAAATATATGGTTGAGAATTACAAATCAAGCACAATAAGTCATGACGTGGAATTTGGTATGTGACATCTAATGGTGTGGAAGGCTTATTCTGAAGCTTAAATTGTAAAAGATCTATGTATGATTTAAATAAAAATTACAGGTGGTAATATGTCGAGTTTCATGTTTAAAAGAAAACTGATGCTAATATTGCTTTAGCGTGTCTATTTGTTGATATTCAGAAAGTGGATAAAGCAGAGGAGCAAGTTACTGCCTATAAATTTTGTGACTTGGTATCTAAGCACATATGAATGTTAATAAAGAAGAAACCTAAGTGGTTAGTCAATAACACCCTATCAATTATCAGACGCATTGTTACTATATTGATACTAACTCTATAGTGTTTTACCCTAGAAGATGAAGGCTCTTCCACCAAAATAGGTCCATGGCTCATGAATCTCTAATAGATTTTCCAAGTCTATTAATATTTTAATATTGCTGAGTAGAAATACATCACTAAGAAGACATCTGATACAAAAATTAGAATGGTATATATGAACCGTCGATAACCCTTGTAAAGTTCAGAAATTTATTTTTTTGTCAAGCTACTAAAGATCATCTAGCTACTTAGAAAAAACTTAAAGAAAAATTTCATTATTTCTTAAAATTATTCATTTCAGGATTAAATATCAATAACTTTTTTTATCTATCATAAAAGATTATGGTAACAAGAACTACCTGTGATGACCCAAAAGGTCATCCTATGTTAATTTAGCTAAAATCTGTATTTCGAGGCCCCGAAAGCCTCTGTTAATCTCACCTCGATATGCGTGCATATCCCGGGCATGTAGTCGAGAAGCTTTTATGTGAAAATTTGAGGAAAAATGAAAATTATAGTAATTAATTGAATACAATTGACTTTGGTCAACGTTTTTGGTAAACGGACCCGGACACATGATTTGACGGTCCCGGAGGGTCCGTAGGAAAATATGGGACTTGGGCGTATGACCGGAATCGAATTCCGAGGTCCCAAGCCCGAGAAATAAATTTTTAAAGAAAATTATTTTCCGAAAAATATAAAGGTTTTTGAAAATGAATTTTGATGTGAAAATCGTGTTACTGGGCCCGTATTATGGTTCCGGAGATCGTAACAGGTTTAATATGTGTTATATGAGTTATCTGTAAAATTTGGTGTAAAACGGACTTAATTTGACGTGTTTCGGATCGAAAATGGAAAAGTTAAAGGTTAATGAGGTTTTGAGGATTTTCATAGATTTTGGTGTTTAATTCATTGATTTTGATGTTATTTTGGTAGTTTTAGTACTTGAATAAGTCCGTAGGATGATTTGGGAGTCGTGTGTATTCTTGGTTTTGAGCCCCGAGGGCTCGGGTGAGTTTCGGGTAGGCGTCGGGGTGCTAAAGTGTTAGAAAAATCTGGTTTTTGTGGCTGTTGCTGGTGTTTCAGGTTTTGCTCTATGCGATCGCGTAGGTCCCTCTGCGATCGCATAGAGATAGGTGAAGAGGGAGGTCAGTTCCTCTATGTGATCGCATAGCACTGTTCGCGATCGCATTGAGGTATAGGATGTCTGGGCGGGGGCTGGCTAGGTACTCTACGCGATCGCAAGGTCTAGTTTGCGATCGCACAGGGTGGGGTCCCTTGGCTATGCGATCGCACAGGGTGGGGTCCCTTGGCTATGCGATCGCAATGAGTTCTTCGCGATCGCAGTGAAGGGGGATCCCAGGTTCTTCTTCGCGATCGCAGTGCGTGGGAACCAGACTCCCCGCGATCGCAATCTCATTCCCGCGATCGCGATGTACATTTTAACCTAGTTATTTTCTTAAGTCAAAAACAGAATGTTATTTCGGGATTTCCACTTCTTCATCAACTCCTTCTTCTCCAAAGCCCCATTGACGACCTCCAAGCTAGTTTCCCTCCATAACCACTTTGGTAAGTGTTCCTAACACCAATCTCTTCCATTTTTCTTCCCTAATCACTAGAATCTAGGTCTAAAAACATGAAATCAAAGTAGAAATTAGGGGTTTTGGGTAGAGTTAGGGTTTATGGGATTTTGGGTAATTCAACCTCAATTTTGGGTCGGATTTCAAAACAACTCATATATTTGAACTTGTGGGGGTATGGGTAATCGGGTTTTGGTCCGAGCCGCGTGTTTGGACCAAGCGGGCCCGGGGTCGAATTTTGGTGTTTTTGGAAGAATGCTAGGAATTGTATATTTAGGCTATGGGATTGTATTAATGAGTCATTATTGATGTTAATAAGTTAATTATGTCTAGATATTGTCGTTTCGGAGTTGAATTCAAAAGGAAGGCGGTATTAGAAGATTGAATTGTTATTCTTGGACCCGAGGTAAGTTTCTTGCCTAGCTTTGGTGAGGGAATAAGTATTGTATGCTATGTGCTAAGTGTTTACCATGTTCAATGCATATGTGAGGTGACGAGTACCTATGCATTGTGTGTCAAGCATGCCCGTGAGTCCATTTTTGATGAAATTCTTATTATTACTTCCATATTCAGTGCATTATGAAATTGTCTCTACTTGGAAGTTGATTGTTGTTGAAAATCCTTGTTGATGAACTTGCGATGTAATGGTTCTATTGAGGACCCAACTATAAAGGATATACGTGAAAAGGTTGGTTATAGCTGAGACCCTTGCCGGGCAATTGTTATGATATTGACTGAGATATTCCCCTTGTCGGGTGTTTATGATCTGTATTTCCACTATGCTGCATTCCTTGCCATTTGATATTGTCATTTTTATGGTGAGGAAGAGTGTAAAGCACGAAGGGTGATGTCGTGCCATGATTTACATTGATTACATCATAAAATGCATAGTGAGGAAGAGAGTAAAAGCACGAAGGTTGATCCCGTGCCATGATTCACATTGATTAAAAGCACGAAGGTTGATGTCGTGTCATGATCTGTATTGCCTCACATTATACATTGCATTGTGAGGAAGAGAGTAAAAGCACGAAGGGTGATGTCGTTCCATGATTTATATTATCTTATATCATACATCGCATTGTGAGGAAGAGAGTAAAAGCACGAAGGGTGATGCCGTGTCATTACATACATTGCTCGTATTTATACTTGTTACATTAGCATTCTGGTTAATTTGCTCTTTTGGTTTCTCCTATGTGTTAATTTATTGTTCTTATCTCTCACTTGTCACCCCCATTAACTGCTCCCGTATCCCATGTTTATCTGTCTATTCATGCGTTTGTCTGTGATATATCTTGTAGAACTGTACAGGTGGATTATCGTTGTCAAGTCTAGCCTCGTCGCTACTTCGGCCGAGGTTAGGCTCGGCACTTACTCAGTACATGGGTTCGGTTGTACTGATGCTACACCTGCACTTTTTTATGTTGTGCAAATCTCGCAGCCGGACCTAGTGGACATCGTTAGAGGGAGTATCCTTCAGTCCACCTCGGAGATTGCAAGGTAGACCCGCAGACGTTCGTGGGCCTTGACGTCTCCTCTATCCCTTTTTCTTCCTTCCTGTCTTTTTCATTTATTTCCAAGGACAGTTGTATACAGTTATTGATCAGCCCCTTGTTTGTAGTAATCTTTTAGCATGTTCGTGAGTTAGTGACTCCAGATCCGGGGATTGTTACAATGTATTGTATTTGTTTCTATCACTTAGTCTTGTTTTATCTATTTCCGCTGTCAAAATTTGTAAACTATTTTTTGGTTAATTCTGTTAATTCGGTGTTATTATGTTAGTTTAACTACACACGTTGGCTTGTCTAGCGGGTTCAACGTTAGACGCAGTCACGGCCTGAAGGTGAGATTTCGGGTCGTGACAAGTTGGTATCAGAGCTCTAGGTTGCTTAGGTCTCACAACTCACGGACAAACTTGGTAGAGTCTGAGGGATCGGTACGGAGACTTCTGTATTTATCCACTAGAGGCTGCAAAGTTAGGAATAACTTCACATCTTTCATTATCTGTCGTGCCAATTGAATTCTAAATACTACATGAGTCTCAAATTATTCTCTCGCATATGGCGAGAACGCGTGCTTCCTCACCGATCGATCAGCAGCCTGACCCTCCTATTGCAGCTCCTACGAGGGGCCGAGGCCGTGCTAGAGGGCGAGGCAGAGCTAGAGCAGCGGCTCCAGTTGAGGACCCACAAGTAGATTATGCCGATGAGGTTCCTGCTCAGACAGTCCCAGTTGGACCAGCTCAGGTCCCAGAGGGGTTCATTGCTACCCCGGTGCTTCAAGACGCTCTAGTTCGCTTAGTGGGACTCATGGAGAGTGTGGCTCAGGCCGGTCTTCTTCCTACTGCACCAGCTGGATCTCAGGCTGGGGGAGGGACCCAGACTCCTGTTATTCATACCCCAGAGCAGATTGCCACTCAGTTTCAGACTCCAGCACCTCAGACAGCTGGAGTAGCTCAGCCGGGTATTGTGGCACCGGCAGCCGAGGGTGCAGCTATGTCAGCGAATGCTCTATGGAGACTAGATTAGTTCACCAAGTTATTCACTACTACATTTACTAGTGCACCATCAGAGGATCCCCAGGATTATTTGGACAGCTTCCATGAGGTTCTTCGGAACATGGGCATAGTAAAGTCCAATGGAGTTGACTTTGCTACCTTTCGGTTATCTGGCGCAGCCAAGACTTGGTGGAGGGATTACTGCTTGACCAGACAAGTTGGGTCTGCACCTTTGACTTGGACTCAGTTCTAAGAGGTATTCTTGGGGAAGTTCCTTCCCATTACTCAGCGAGAGGATCTTCGGAGGCAGTTTGAGCGTCTCCAGCAGGGTTCTATGTCAGTCACTCAGTACGAGACCAGGTTTATCACCTTAGCCAGGCATGTATTGATGATACTTCCCACTGATCGGGAGAGGGTCTGGAGGTTCATTAAGGGTTTGGCCCAGCATATCAGACTTCAGATGGCTAGGGAGTCAGGTACTGATATTTTCTTCCAGGATGCGGCCGATGTGGCCGGGAGGATTGAGATGATTTTATCACAAAGTGGTGGTCAGGGAGCTGACAAGAGGCCTCGTCACTTTGGTAGATTCAGTGGAGCCTCATCTGGAGGCAGGGATTCTTTCAGCAGAGGTCAGTCACCCCGACCTTTCTAGTCAGCACTTCAGGTATCCCACCGTGCACCGCCAGCTCCTACTAGTGCACCACCAGCACCTATCAGTGCACCGCCGCTTCAGAGTTACCACGGTGGTTATCAGGGTCGTCCGGGGCAGTTCCGGAGTCCCCAGCCATATCAGCAAAGGCTGTGTCATTCTTGTGGTGTTCCGGGGCACGTTGTCAGGTATTGGCCCCTAGCTACTAGTGGTCCCCGGTATCAGGTTTCTCGTGCCATGGTTCCAGTGTCAGGCACACCCCCACCCCCACCCCCTCAGCCAGCTAGGGGTGGTGGTCGTGGTGACAGAGGTGGAGGTCAGACTCATAGAGGTGGAGCACAGGCCACGAGGGGCAGGAGTCAGGACGCAGCAAGTCGACCCAAATATGTTCAGATTGGAGGAGCTCTGCCCCGTTGTTATGCTATTCCTACCGGCCTGAGGCTGAGGCCTCCGATGCAGTCATCACAAATACGGTTTCAGTTTGCAGCCGAGATGATTCGGTGTTATGTGATCCGGGTTCTACATTCTCCTATGTGTCTTCATAGTTTGCCCCTTATTTGAGCATGCCTCACGATTCTTTGAGTACTTCTGTGTTTGTGTCCACCCCGGTGGGCGATTATATCGTGGTAGATCGAGTCTACCGTTCTTGCTTAGTTGTTATTGGTGGTTTGGAGACTCGGGTAGATCTATTGCTCGTTGATATGGTAGATTTTGATGTTATTTTGGGTATGGACTGGCTATCCCCCTACCATGCTATTCTGGATTGTCATGCCACGACAGTGACCTTAGCCTTGCCTGGAGTACCTCGTTTAGAGTTGAGAGGGACTCCTAGTCATTCTTCTGGTAGAGTTATTTCTTATATGAAGGCTCGGCGCATGGTCGAGAAGGGTTGTTTGGCCTATCTGGCCTATGTTCGTGATTCTAGTGTCAAGGTTCCTTCCCTGGAGTCTGTACCCGTAGTTCGTGAGTTTCTAGAGGTATTCCCTGCTGACATGTCGGGTAGGCCACCCGATAGGGATATTGACTTTTGTATTGAGGTAGCTGAGGGAACTCAGCCTATCTCTATTCCGCTGTATCGTATGGCCCCGCCAGAGTTGAAGGAGTTGAAGGAGCTGTTGCAGGATTTGTTGGATAAAGGCTTCATTAGGCCTAGTGTTTCTCCTTGGGGTGCCCCAGTGTTGTTTGTCAAGAAGAAAGATGGCTCGATGAGGATGTGTATTGACTACCAGCAGTTGAATAAGGTTACTATTAAGAACAAGTATCCTTTGCCGAGGATTGATTATCTATTTGACCAGCTTCAGGGTGCTACAGTGTTTTCCAAGATAGACTTGAAATCTGGTTACCATCAGCTGAGAATTAGGGCGTCTGATGTTCCTAAGACGGCCTTTCGCACTCGTTATGGGCATTATGAGTTCTTGGTAATGTCATTTGGGTTGACAAATGCCCCCACTGATTTTATGGAGTTGATGAATCGGGTGTTCAGGCCTTATTTGGACTCGTTCGTGATTGTGTTTATTGATGATATATTGATATACTCTCGCATCCGAGAGGAGCATGAGCAGCACCTTAGAGTCATCCTTCAGACTCTGAGGGAAAGTCAGTTGTACGCCAAGTTTTCTAAGTGCAAGTTCTGGTTGAGTTCTGTGGCATTCTTGGGTCACGTTGTGTCGGCAGAGGGTATCCAGGTGGATCCCAAGAAGATTTCAGCAGTTAGAGATTGGCCTAGGCCCACTTCAGCTACAGAGATTCGGAGTTTCTTGGGCTTAGCAGGTTACTATCGCCGATTTGTGGAGGGATTTTCATCTATCGCAGCCCCGATGACCAGGTTGACCCAGAAGTGTGCTCAGTTCAGGTGGTCTGATGAGTGTGAGGCGAGCTTTCAGAAGCTCAAGACAGCCTTGACCACGGCACCAGTGTTAGTATTGCCCTCAGGTTCAGGACCGTATACCGTGTATTGTGATGCTTCACGGGTTGGGCTCGGTGCAATGTTGATGCAAGACCGCAAGGTTATAGCCTATGCTTCTCATCAGTTGAAGATTCATGAGAAGAACTATCCAGTTCATGATTTGGAACTTGCAGCCATTGTTCACGCTTTGAAGATTTGGAGGCACTATTGGTACGGAGTGCCATGTGAGGCGTTCACGGACCATAAGAGCTTGCAGTATCTGTTCAGACAGAATGAGTTGAACATGAGCAGAGGAGATGGTTAGAGTTGCTGAAGGATGATGATATTACCATTCTTTATCATCCGGGAAAGGCCAATGTGGTGGCCGATTCTTTGAGCCGGAAGTCAGTCAGCATGGGTAGTCTTGCCTATTTATCAGTTGGAGAGCGACCTCTTGCGTTGGATTTTCAAGCTTTAGCCAACCGATTTGTGAGATTGGAGGTTTCTGAGACTGGCGGTGTTTTGGCCCATACTGTGGACCGTTCTTCATTGTATGACCGTATTCGGGCCAGGCAGTATGATGATCGTTATTTATGTGTTCTTAGAGATACAGTCCGGCACGGAGGTGCCAAGCAGGTTACGGTTGATGATGAGGGAGTTCTTCGAATGCAGGGCCGTATTTGTGTACCTGATGTCGGGGGTATTCATGAGTTGATACTTTAGGAGGCCCATAGTTCCCGGTATTCCATTCATCCGGGCGCAGCAAAGATGTACCAGGACTTGCGGCAGCATTATTGGTGGCGTAAAATGAAGAAGGATATTATAGCTTATGTAGCTCGGTGCTTGAACTGTCAGAAGGTTAAGTACGAGCAACAGAGACCCGGTGGCTTGATGCAGCAGATTCAGCTTCCTGAGTGGAAGTCGGAGCGTATCACCATGGACTTTGTAGTTGGGCTCCCACGGACTTAGAGGATGGTTGATGCGGTTTGGGTTGTTGTGGATAGGCTGACCAAGTCAGCGCACTTCATTCCGGTATCAGTTTCATATTCAGCGGAGAAGTTGGCAAAGATATATATGAGAGAGATTGTTCGATTGCATGGTGTGCCTTTATCCATTATATCAGACAGAGGTACTCAGTTTACCTCCCATTTTTGGAGAGTATTTCAGCGAGAGTTGGGCAGATTGATTTGAGCACAGCATTTCATCCTCAAACGGATGGACAGTCCGAGCGTACTATTCAGATTTTGGAGGATATGTTGCGAGCTTGTGTCATTGACTTTGGTGGATCATGGGATCAGTTCTTGCCTTTAGCTGAGTTTGCCTACAACAACAGCTACCAGTCGAGTATTCAGATGGCTCCGTATGAGGCGTTGTATGGTAGACGGTGTCGGTCTCCAATCGGATGGTTTGAGATGGGAGAGGCAAGAGTGTTGGGTTCTGAGTTAGTCCAGGATGCCTTGGACAAGGTGAAGATCATTCAGGATAGACTTTGTACAGCTCAGTCCAGGCAAAAGATTTATGCGGATCGCAGAGTTCGAGATTTGGCTTTCATGATAGGAGATCAGGTGTTTCTTAGAGTGTCGCCTATGAAGGGCGTGATGAGGTTCGGGAAGAAGGGCAAGTTGAGCCCTAGGTACATTGGTCCATTTGAGATTTTGGATAAGGTAGGAGAGGTGGCCTACAGACTTGCCTTGCCACCGCATTTATAAGTCGTGCACCCAGTGTTTCATGTATCTATGCTCAGGAGGTACATTGCGGATCCATCCCATGTTCTTGACTTCAGCGGTGTCCAGTTGGACAAGGATCTGACTTATGAGGAGGAGCCGGTAGCCAAATTAGCTAGGCAGGCTCGTCAGTTGAGATCGAAGAGTTATCCTTCGGTCCATGTTCAGTGGCGAGGTCAGCCTGCCGAGGCAACTACTTGGGAGTCCGAGTCCGATATGCGGAACCGTTATCTCCATCTTTTCTCAGACTCAGGTATTTTTCTATGTCCGTTCGAGGACGAACGTTTGTTTTAGAGGTGGAGATTATGATGACCCAAAAGGTCATCCTATGTTAATTTAGCTAAAATATGTGTTCCGAGGCCCCGAAAGCCTCCGTTAATCTCACATCGATATGCGTGCATAGCCTGGGCGTGTAGCCGGGAAGCTTTTATGTGAAAACTTGAGGAAAAATGGAAATTATAGTAATTAATTGAATACAGTTGACTTTGGTCAACATTTTTGGTAAACGAACCTGGATCCGTGATTTGACGGTCCCGGAGGGTCCGTAGGAAAATATGGGACTTGGGCGTATGCCCGGAATCGAATTCCGAGGTCCCAAACCCGAGAAATGAATTTTTAAAGAAAATTATTTTTTGAAAAATAAAGGTTTTTGAAAATGAATTTTGATGTGAAAACCGTGTTACTGGGCCCGTATTATGGTTCCGGAGACCGTAACAGGTTTAATATGTGTTATATGAGTTATCTGTAAAATTTGGAGTAAAACGGACTTAATTTGACGTGTTTCGGATCGAAAATGGAAAAGTTAAAGGTTAATGAGGTTTTGAGGATTTTCATAGATTTTGGTGTTTAATTCATTGATTTTGATGTTATTTTGGTAGTTTTAGTACTTGAATAAGTCNCGGGGTGCTAAAGTGTTAGAAAAATCTGGTTTTTGTGGCTGTTGCTGGTGTTTCAGGTTTTGCTCTATGCGATCGCGTAGGTCCCTCTGCGATCGCATAGAGATAGGTGAAGAGGGAGGTTAGTTCCTCTATGCGATCGCATAGCACTGTTCGCGATCGCATAGAGGTATAGGATGTCTGGGCGGGGGCTGGCTAGGTACTCTACGCGATCGCAAGGTTTAGTTCGCGATCGCACAGAGTGGGGGTCCCTGGGCTATGCGATCGCAATGAGTTCTTCGCGATTGTAGTGAAGGGGGATCCCAGGTTCTTCTTCGCGATCGCATTCTTTCAGCTGTGATCGCAGTGCGTGGGAACCAGACTCTCCGCGATCGCAATCCCATTCCCGCGATCGCGATGTATATTTTAACCCAGTTATTTTCTTAAGACAAAAACATAATGTTATTTCGGGATTTCCACTTCTTCATCAACTCCTTCTTCTCCAAAGCCCCATTGACGACCACCAAGCTAGTTTCCCTCCATAACCACTTGGGTAAGTGTTCCTAACACCAATCTCTTCCATTTTTTTCCCTAATCACTAGAATCTAGGTCTAAAAACATGAAATCAAAGTAGAAATTAGGGGTTTCGGGTAGAGTTAGGGTTTATGGGATTTTGGGTAATTCAACCTCAATTTGGGGTCGGATTTCAAAACAAATCATATATTTGAACTCGTGGGGGTATGGGTAATCGGGTTTTGGTCCGAGCCTCGTGTTTGGACCAAGCGGGCCCGGGGTCGAATTTTGGTATTTTTGGAAGAATGCTAGGAATTGTATATTTAGGCTATGGGATTGTATTAATGAGTCATTATTGATGTTAATAAGTTAATTATGTCTAGATATTGTCGTTTCGGAGTTGAATTCAAAAGGAAAGGCGGTATTAGAAGCTTGAATTGCTATTCTTGGACCCGAGGTAAGTGTCTTGCCTAGCTTTGGTGAGGGAATAGGTATTGTATGCTATGTGCTCAGTGTTTACCATGTTCAATGCATAGGTGCGGTGACGAGTACCTATGCATTGTGTGCCAAGCATGCCCGTGAGTCCATTTTTGATGAAATTCTTATTATTACTTCCATATTCAATGTATTATGAAATTGTCTCTACTTGGAAGTTGATTGTTGTTGAAAATCCTTGTTGATGAATTTGCGATGTAATGGTTCTATTGAGGACCCAACTATAAAGGATATACGTGAAAAGGTTGGTTATAGATGAGACCCTTGTCGGGCAATTGTTATGGTATTGACTGAGATATTCCCCTTGTCGGGTGTTTATGATCTGTATTTCCACTATGTTGCATTCCTTGCCATTTGATATTGTCATTTTTATGGTGAGGAAGAGTGTAAAGCACGAAGGGTGATGTCGTGCCATGATTTACATTGATTACATCATAAAATGCATAGTGAGGAAGAGAGTAAAAGCACGAAGGTTGATGTCGTGCCATGATTCACATTGATTAAAAGCACGAAGGTTGATGTCGTGTCATGATCTGTATTGCCTCACATTATACATTGCATTGTGAGGAAGAGAGTAAAAGCACGAAGGGTGATGTCGTGCCATGATTTATATTATCTTATATCATACATCGCATTGTGAGGAAGAGAGTAAAAGCACGAAGGGTGATGCCGTGACATTACATACATTGCTCGTATTTATACTTGTTACGTTAGCGTTCTGGTTAATTTGCTCTTTTGGTTTCTCCTATGTGTTAATTAATTGTTCTTATCTCTCACTTGTCACCCCCATTAACTGCTCCCGTATCCCTTGTTTATCTGTCTATTCCTGCGTTTGTCTGTGATATATCTTGTAGAACTGTACAGGTGGATTATCGTTGTCAAGTCTAGCCTCGTCGCTACTTCGGCCAAGGTTAGGCTTGGCACTTACTCAGTACATGGGTTCGATTGTATTGATGCTACACCTGCACTTCTTTATGTTGTGCAGATCCCGCAGCCGGACCCAGTGGACATCGTTAGAGGGAGTATCCTTCAGTGGACCCGCAGACGTTCGTGGGCCTTGACGTCTCCTCTATCCCTTTTTCTTCCTTCCTGTCTTTTTCATTTATTTCCAAGGACAGTTGTATAAAGTTATTGATCAGCCCCTTGTTTGTAGTAATCTTTTAGCATGTTCGTGAGTTAGTGACTCCAGATTCGGGGATTGTTACAACGTATTGTATTTGTTTCTATCACTTAGTCTTGTTTTATCTATTTCCGCTATTAAAATTTGTAAACTATTTTTTGGTTAATTCTGTTAATTCAGTGTTATCATGTTAGTTTAACTGTACACGTTGGCTTGTCTTACGGGTTTAACGTTAGACGCAGTCACGGCCTGAAGGTGGGATTTCGGGTCGTGACACTACCCCTCGGTTTCAAATAAGAAACAAAGAAATAATTAATAATAAAAAGACTTATGAAGATCCAATCGCTCACCTTTGTAACGATCCGACCGGTCATTTTAAGAATTTAAGCTCCGTTCGATCTTGTAAGGTCATAACAGCTTCATATTTGGTATATCGAACTGCGTGCTTGGTTAGATTCAGTTACCGGATAATCCGGAGTCGAATTGGAAGAAACTTTTTAGTTATGGAAGCTTAAGTGATGAAAGTTGACCGGAGGTTTGACATTTGTGTAAACGGCCTCGGAATGAGTTTTGGGTGATGTCAACAGCTTCGTAAGATGATTTCGGACTTAGGCGCGTGTCTGGAATTGGTTTTGGAGGTCCGTAGAGTAATTTTAGGTAATTTGGCGAAAGTTAGAATTTCGGCGATTTCGGCCGATAGGTGAAATATTGATATCGGGCTCGAAATAGAATTTCGGGAATGGTTGTCGGTCCGTTGTGTTATTTGTGAATTGTCTCACGTCATTCCAGGTTGAATTGATAGGTTTTGACGCGAGTTTTGATATTTGAAGTTTTGAAAATTCATGAGTTTGGTTTTTGGTTTGATTCGCCGTTTTGGTGTTGTTTTATGTGATTTGAAACCTCGAGCTAGTCCGTGTTAGGTTATATGACTTGTTTGAGTGATTAGACGGGGTCCTGAGGGCCTCGGGTGTGTTTCGGATAGGTATCGGATCCATTTTCTCTCATTCTACTCTGCTGATATTGCTATCTGGTGTTCTCTTCCATGCGATTGCATAGACTCATCCGCGATCGCATAGTGTAAAATGGACCAGCCCAGTTTTCCTTAATCGCGATCGCATAGGCTACTTCGTGATCGCACAGCTTTGTAGGCTTCACTCTTCGCGATCGCACCCTCCTCTTCGTGTTCGCACAATAGAAAATAGGGCTGGGGTAGTAGGCTTTACTTCTTCTTCGCGATCGCATAGAAGCCCCTGCGTTTGCGTAGTGTCCTTGTTCTCCTTCTCCGCGTTCGCGAACTCCTTGTCGCGTTCGCGATGAACAACCTGGGCAGCTTTCCTCTTTCTTCTTCGTGATCGCAAACTATGTTCCGCGATCACGATTCATTAAATGTCTGGGCAGAATATAAGTCTTCAAAAATGAGGGTTAAGCCATTTTTAACATACTTTGACTTCTAGAGCTCGGTTTTTGGCGATTGTTTGAGGATTTTTCACACAAATCGAATGGGTAAGTGTTCTTCCACTAGAATTAATTATATTTTATGAATTAGTTATTGTTTTTGTCATTTAATTTGTGTTTTTAGTTGAGGAAGATTGTGGGTTTGAAAGAAAATTTCTAAAATGAAAAATCATGATTTGAAGGACCAAATGGTATCAGAATTGGATATATTTTGTATGGTTGAACTCGTATCGGGATGAGTATTCGGATTATGTAAAATTTTACGGTTCCAAGATGCGGGCCTGGGGGTCGACTTTTGGGTCAATTTTTATAATTTTGTAAAGATTGAAACTTTATTATTCGGAATAGTTCCTTATACGTTTTATGTGTATTTTGAAGTTGTTTTAGTTGATTTTGAGCCGTCCGGAGGTCTTTCCGCCCGAGAAGTCTATTTTTGAGTACCGGTTTGTCGTCTTTGAGGTAAGTATCTTGCCTAACCTTGTGCGGGGGAACTACCCCTTAGGATTGAGTCTTCCTTGTTGATTGTAGTCCGTGTATGCGAGGTGACGAGTGCGTACTCAGACTTATTTGAAAATAGAATGGTCTTTTAGGATTTGTAGGTTCTTATGTTACCTGTGTATGAATTATAATTATTACAATCGAATCTTTGTTGTTAATTTCATCCTTTCCTTCTTAAATTAGAATTACTTGCTTTTGGATTCCGTCGTTGGCTATTTGATCTTAATTGACTTAAATGAATATTTTACCGCTTATATCATCATGCTATATTTTCTTCCTAAAACTGCCAAATTGACTATATTAGTGTTACCTAGCTTTATAGTTATTTAGCCGTAGTTAAAATATCCGTTCGTTGGTGTCAAGCATACTCGTGAGTCTTACATTGTGATTTATATGATTTTTCCCTTAAGTGCTACTTAGGTCTAGTTGATAAACATTTATGTTGTTGATATTTCCTTGATGTTGCCTATTACTGGGCCTTTGTTCAAGCTGAGTCTTATTTCGTGAAGTTAACTATTTAGGCGAGATTGGTTATAGTTGTTTCCCTTGTTGGGATAATGTTGTTTTCATTGTTGACTCCCTTGCCGGGACGGTATGGTTTCTATTACTGTTTAGGTTGTTAATGATATTGTTTGCATTGTTGACTCCCTTGCCGGGATGTTGTGATTTATGGTTCTTATTGTTGATTTTCCTTGCCAAACTGTTTTTCTGGATATTGTTTGGGTGAGGAAGAGTGTAAAGCACGAAGGGTGATGCCGTGTATTATTTATTGTGAGGATGAGAGTGCAAAATCACGAAGGGTGATGCCGTGCCTTGTTATGATATTAAAGCACGAAGGGTAATGCCGTGCCATGTTATGATATTAAAATCACGAAGGGTGATGCCGTGCCGTTTCTATTTATTTATTGTGAGGACGAGAGAAAAAATACGAAGGGTGATGCCGTGTACTTGTTTTGGTGAGGATGAGAGTAAAAGCACGAAGGGTGATGTCGTGCACTTGTTTTGATGAGGATGAGTGTAAAAGCACGAAGGGTGATGTCGTGCACTTGTTTTGGTGAGGATGAGAGTGAAAGCACGAAGTGTGATGTCGTGCACTTGTTTTGGTGAGGATGAGAGTGAAAGCACGAAGGGTGATGCCGTGCACTTGTTTTGGTGAGGATGAGAGTAAAAGCACGAAGGGTGATGTCGTGCACTTGTCTTTGCATTATTATTTCCGTTGTTCCTGCTTGATATTTACTGCACTTGTTTAAGTGTTATTATTCCAGTGTTTCAATTTGGATATTCATACCGTTCCCTTACTGCATTATTGACAAGACTCGATATTCCTCCTGTACTGCATGGCAATTTTTGAGTTACGGACTAAGTTCCGATAGATTTATCTTGAGGAGACTATGAACAAAAGATTCTATTGAAAAGTATTATTGAAAAAGTAATGGTTTCGAGGGAGATTATGTCTGAAGGACTTTTATTTCGAAGGTATATTTGAAAAGCATTCGTCTTGCATAAAATAATATTTGGAAGTCATTTATTGGGAAGGCATATTTGGGAATTTCGTATTTTGAAAGAAACTATGTTCTAAGTATATGGATATATATATATATATATATATATATAGAGAGAGAGAGAGAGAGAGAGAGAAAGTGTGTTTTCAAAAGAGATCTTTCTATACTGAAATGATTATATCTTCAAAGTTTTCAATATGAACTGTTGTTTAACAGTTTCCACCAATTTATTGATTATAGTGGCTAAGGCCCGATGTGAACAAACAGACGTAGAGTCAAGTTATTGGTGTTTTCTATTGTGTTGTGTTTTTCTTCCGGTTTGGCTTGCTTTGCTGTCCATCTCTCTGTGTATTTTTATGCTGTCCCGTTGGTTAATTTCTGTAATTTCTTTCCGCATTATATTGTCATTGTTGTAAATTATACCGTGAAGTCTTAGATAGATGTAGTCTTCGGTTATTTCTATATTCATGTCAGTTTATTTTGTTAGACCAGTGGTGTCTTGACTAGTTCTCGTCACTACTCCACCGAGGTTAGTCTTGATACTTACTGGGCACCGCTGTGTGTGCTCATACTACACTTCTGCACATTTTTGTGTGCAAATCCAGGTATATATTGTTAGTAGTTGCGTGGATCGTTGCCGAGGAGACTCAAGGTAACCTGCTGCTACGTTCGCACGCTTCAGAGTCACCTTCTTACAAGTAGTATTCATACACTGTTATATTTATTTCCAAACTGTTATATTTAGAAGTTGTAGAAAATTCGTAGAGCTTATGACTTGTATTACCGGTTTTGGGGAAATTGTAATTCTATTAAGATTTCTATATCGAGAATGCTAGATTTCTTTTATTGTTGTTATTATTCTTTAAATGTTAGGCTTACCTAGTCCCTAAGACTAGGTGTCATCACGATACCCAACGGATGGAAATTTGGGTCGTTACAACCTTTTGGCAAAAAGTGTCAAATTATGTCATGCAAACCATCAAGTATTTGCAATTTGGCTAATACGTCGGATCGCATGAACTATCTTAGCTTGCGCCTTCATTCTCTTCAAATTAACCACGGTTAACTTCAAGAAAAATTTTACCATAATAATTAGTAATTAAAGAATCGGAGTATGATAAAGACTAAAGTTTGGGAGGGGGGAGGAGGAGAAAGAAGATAGGGGAAAAAACAAAAAGGAATTCCAATTGTTGCTTCTAGAACCAAATATATGATAATAAAAAAATGGACTTTTGTAGTTATAGCAACAATACTCATTCTTGACAAATGAGTAACTTCAATATAACTATATTTACAAAATATTTTAAAAAACGCATACAGGTTGAAGACCCAATGAAGTAGTTCAATGGAGAACCCTTAAACCTTGAAGTTCTCGGGCTTTTAGTCCTTTAGTTCTTCAACGGTCCTCTAGATATGACTTTATTTCCTCGATTTTAGAAGAAAATTTCTAAACATCAAGATTGTTTTACAAAGTATACAGATGAATTTCTTTTCAACTTCTTTTTGCATAGGACGAATCAACCCCAAAGTTTTACACAAGCCCAATTCTTAAAGTAACTCATAAATTTAACTTATAGTTCGACATTGACTATATGTCAGTACTTTTAGGTTTGATGAATTTTCAGAGTGCTGTCATTTTCAGCTATTCTTCATTATGCTAATATATTACTGCGTACAACTTATGGCGGGAGTGTTATATCAAGATTAGGTTTTTAGTAAAACAAACTCCTATAAACAAAATTTAAGAGAGAGCAGAAGAAAATTTTCTCTAGCACCAGACCAAAAATTTAAGATGCCAGTTAATTGCTTATTATACATAAAACAAAATTAAAATCATAATATGGTTTTTAAAAAAAGTAATTGTTGTTAAATTTTCTTTATACTTCTTAAAAATCTAATCATAGTTCAATCACAGAGCTCTTATTTATGAGAAATGAAAATCTTCCTCACAAATATGATAGCAAGACAAAAACTAAAATGGATGTATATGCTAGCTTCAAGAATTACTCGAGAGGGAGAGGGAGACAGAGAGAAACAAGAAGCTAATGTTGGAAGTACATAGAGAACAACCTAATAAAATTAGAAAAGCGAAAAGACAATGTTAAGGAAACAACATTGAAGCAAAAAATACTGGAATTCTTCAAAAAACGGGCAACAATCAACACAAATATAACAAAGGTAGACCAATAATTGGAAGGAACGAAGACAACAAAGAGAAATTTCAGCAAAATTAAAAGGAAAGCATACCTGGATTTGGATGAGAAGATGAAGAAAAGAGTTAGTTGTTAAAGATGAGAAAGAAAAGGGAGTCTTCTAGAGTTCTATTTTGACCCTTGTGACGTAATTATCATATTGCCCTTATATAAAGTTAGATTTGCAAAGATGCCATTGGTCGACCATCTTTGCTCTTTCTATATATACTAGTAAAAGATGGCACGTGTTGCACCCGGGCCCAACCGTTAGATTGCAGTAAACTTTTAGCATGAACGTCAATAATATGTTAATTTATTATGAAATTCTTCTAGGTTGTGTTTGTTTTTTTCTATTCAGATAATCTAATTTTGGTATTGCAAAATGCTCTTGTAATTTCAATTTGATATTCGTTTGATATTCAATTTTTGCAAGGCTTGAAAATATGAGTTAGATTCTTATACATACTCATATCTAGGGTACTTTTGACAACTTATTTTTCCTTGAATAACTTTATCTTTCTCATTTGTTCAGGTGATTGGATTTACACCAACGGAAACCATAAACTTCATACACAATAGAGGGATATGATAGAGTTTTTTTTTAAATAATGAATGATACCAACAATGAGATGGTATTAGATTTGTTAATTGAAAGATCTTCATTTAGAGAGTCTTTTGTCACAAATTTTTCTTTTAGAGCCTTTTGTCATAAATTTTCCAATTATGTTACAACTGCAGTCTATCTATGCTCTTTAGAAATACTTACAATTATTAATATCTCAAAATTTTAATATAATGGCTTATTCAATTTTTCCTCTAGATTTCCTAAATTATTTGTTTACACTGTCCTGGAAAAGTACTTAACACAGAAAATAACACTCCAAAGAGTTTGATTTTTTTAAGAATAAAATTTAAAGGCGATGTTGAAAAACGTGAAAAGTTGTTGTGATTATATTTTTAAAGGCTCGGTCTTTTTCTTTTTAAATGGTTGATACTATTTTTAAATTTAAGTTTTTTAATGTGGTGATATTTTCTTCTTCGTTATTAAATTTATCTATACAAGAAAGATGTAACAGAACAAAAGCTGACATAATTTACTAAAAAGCAAAGGGTATAATTGTCAAAGCAGGGAAATATTTATGAAGGGGCTACAGTAAAATTCTTTTTCAGCCAATCAAATTCTTCAATTGACTCAAAGCTCTTACATGAAATCTTCTATCAAAGCACTAAATAGGCTGAAATGACAAAAGTATTCTCACGTTAAACTTTAAATTCAAAAAAGCACACATGTTGACGGAGAGGTGCATGTGTTCCCTCTTATTAGAAGTAAAAAAAAAAGTAATATATATATATTACAGTACACCAAAAAAAGAGAAAAAAGGCGTAAACAAACTACTACTAATAAAAAGCTAAAACACAAATATACACTAGAGGAGATAAGAAAGAGATGTGTCATGTTGTCTTGTACAGACAACTAAAAATTACAATATATATATTTTCGCAAGTTAACGCCAAAAGAGATTAGCTCATTTGCAGCAATACATGCTTTATTTAAACACACACAATTCTCTTTAAATCTAATTAGCCCTCATGACCCAAACATACAACTTTGCTGGCCAACACATTTTTCCTTAACATGTTTCAATTCGTTGTTTTCCTCTTTCCTTTTTCTTTTTTGACTTTCACTTTTTATTTTATTTTTAAAAAAAAATTAGAACAAATAAAAATAATATTTTTGTTTAATTCTACATATAACATCATATTCATAGAACTAATTGGTATGCATTAAAGAAAAAAAAACTCTCAAACAGATTTACAACTTTAACAGATTTAATCACACATAATAACAAAGAGCATCATCTAAGTTAAATTTACGCGAACAAAATCTCGGTAAACGTCACAAAAATAAATAGCAAAAATATTGAAAGAGCGAGAGAAAGACCTTGTGTCAAATGAAGTTGAAGTTGAAAAAAAAATTACATATGTACGAGCCAAATAAATGCGAAGACTACAGCTAAAACACTTGACGAATAGAGCTCGGAACAACTAGCTAAATAGTGAATCTTTAACAGCAGCAGCAGTAAATTCAACTCCAATTAGATCTACATGTTGAAGAACAAAATCAAAATAGAAGAAGATGATTTTAAAAAAATCTTTTTTTTTTACTTTATTGGTGGCTCTAAGACAGAAAAAGAGAGCTGACCGAAATTCTTAAAATATGTCCAAAGAAAAACCGTCCCCCAAAATCCGAAAAAAAGAGAGTATTTGTCTTCAAAATCCAAGCTTCATGTCGTTGCTCCCAAGAAATGATGACAAATGAAAGGATAGGATCAATCATCCTTAATCTTGAGGCTCATATTAATCTTAAATTCGTCCAAAAAAATAGAGAAGACGCGGAATAAGTGGGCGAGGAATATTCTCTGTCAGAGGTTTGTTAGGCTACGTGGCAAGAGGATAGAGGAGGGATCACGTGGGGCGAGTGGGTTCAGATTCTGGCGGTTTGGGTGGTCGTTTGGCGGCAAAGAGGCGGAGGAGGAGGGTGGGGCGCCGTTTGGGAGATGGGGAAATTAGGTTCAGGGTTTTGGGGTGTTATAATTGGGTTCTTATATGGGGGTGGGGAGAAATGTAGACCAATTGATTGAATCAAGTAAATGACTGAGATTAAAAGGGGATTTGGGCAGGTCAACAGGGTAAGATTTTGTAGGTAGGGGACTAGGCTGGTGAAATTAAGGTAATTGGACCATTAAGATGGCTTTTGGCCCAATTTTAACTAAGACTAAATAAACTCTTTATTTCTTTTCTTTTCTTTTTCTTTGATTTTAAATTCTACAAAATTATTAAAAATATAAACTAAATCAAATCTAATTTTTGGAATTAAACTTAATTGTCTACTTCTAACATTTAATTAATTAATTAGTTTAAAACTAATGAAATTACTAATTAAAGCTAAAAGCAAGATGTAAATTGACCAATATTTTTGTGATTGTTTGGTTTAATAATGCGATTAAATCATGTAATTAAACCCTAAATGCAATTAAGATCTAAAATGCTTATGCAATGCAACATTGAATATTTTTTGGGATTTTTCTATGATTTTAAGACGTTAAATATGCAACTAAATGCAAAATCAAATAAAGAAAATCCTAAAATTTCATAAATCCATAAAAATTATTTTTTGACTATTTTTAGGAGTAATTTCCATGTGGGCCAAAAATTAGGTGCTCACGTAACATTTCCCCATATACCATATATATATATATATATATATATATATATATATATATATATATATATATATATATATATATATATATATATATATATATATATATATATAACGCCATCTGGTCATGGGTCAATGTACATGTATAAATGAATGCAATGCATAATGAAGTAAGCCAATAAGATCGCTCGGATAAACTTTATCAACTTACGTATTTTTCTAAGACTCGTGAACATATGATATAATAATAGGACACATGGGAAATCAAGAACATAGGCACTCCTAGTACTTCTATGAAAAGAGTCATTTATGAAAGTTATGCGTTTGCTCGTTTTCATTTGTATCATATGGATCATACCAAAAGGAAAGAAGGGATAGCCTTAACATGCTTTTGTCGTTCACCTAACCACACTACGTCGGTTCAGCCTGTTACTACTTCAATCTACAACAAACAACAAGGGACCATTGTTAAGCTTAGGGAAGCTAGAACTCAACACAAATGTGCGACTAGCTCGTCTACGAAATTTTTGGACATCACCTTGTTCTTTTCATTTTCCTCAAATCAAACAACAAGACCAACATGTCTAGAATGTCAACAAAACAGTATACCATCTCACCCAACAACCAAGTTCTAACTTGCTCTTTCCAAGCCTTCTCTTCTTCCAAGCACATAAACCACAATAGCAATAGTATTCTTAAGTTATTTCTACTGATTTCTAGCCATAAAATATCAAGAACTCAACTTCAAAATAGTCCAGCCACTACAAAAAAAATAGCATTTAGCGATGACCCAAATCCGTCGCTAAAGAGCCTTTTCCGTCGCTAAGCAGCATTAGCGACGAATTACCAGGTGTTGCTGATTTGCTCGTTGCTAAACTCTTTGCGACGGAAAAATGGAATTCATCATTAAAGTAGCGACGTTCCAGCGGCGAACACTGTCTGTTGCTAAATTAGCGACAGAATTTCCGTCGCTATATTAGAAAATTATGTCGCTAAATTCACAATGCATTTCGTCGCTGGCATACATTTGCGACAGAAAGTCGGTCGCTAATCCGTCGCCAATATTTTGAGACTCATTTCAACTTTGCATTGGCGACCAAAATCGTCTGTTGCAATCTGTCGCAATGTTATTTCATATATTTATTTTTGTTACAAAAAATATTTGTCGCAATATTTATTAGATATCCTTAATAATAACTAAAATTCATACAAATTATCAAAATGATATCAAAATGCATATCAATATGCCCGTTGTTCGAATTATCAAAATGATATCAAAATGCATATACCTAATACAATTAAGTTCGAATTATCCCTAACACTAATAATAAAGTTCAAACCAAAAAGGTGCGAATTATCCATAACACCAACAATAAAGTTCAAAACAAAAAGCTTCCAAATACGAGGCTTAGGGGTTAAGGTCATCATCTGAAACTGATGAACGAACCCCATGAACATTAGCAGTAGTAGTAGGAGCATGAACTGTTGGTACCACATCTGATGGGTGGTCAGTAGAAGTCAGTGAGGGTGATGAAATCATTTCACGCACCCGCTCAGTCAATACTGGAAGCATATGATCAGTTAGCACATGTCACGACCCGAAATCCCACCTTTCAGACCGTGACTGCGTCTAACGTTGAACCCGCTAGACAAGCCAACGTACACAACACTTTGACATTTATAAAAAAACAACGTAACAGTAGTAAAGCCAATTAACCTTCCATTCACTACTGGAATATCTCATTTTCCTTAACTTTCAGCCTTTTTCGAACATTTCCAAATTACTTCAAAAGTTTTTACAGCAGAAAAGTAATAATATTCCCAAAACGAAATATGAAATGAAAAAGGTAACAACATCGCAAATATCCCAAAACCGGATTGTCACAACCTCACGAACTAACTAACTGAGTGCTAAATACAAAGTCCGAAAGAAATACATAATTGTCTTGGGGCTAGAAGAAAAAGGTAAGACAATGAGGAAATCCAAATGTAGGAGAGACACCAAGGCCCACGAACGCCAGCGGGTATACCTTGAAGCTCTGGGTGGACTGAAGGTGACTCCCTCAATGCGGTCCACTGGGTTCGGATGCGGGATCTGCACAACATTAAGAAGTGCAGTGTA
>ML262090.1:15052-27790 GCA_005239495.1 Nicotiana undulata
CCCCCCCCCCCCCCTCTTGTGTGGTATTGAAGTGTAAAACATCAAGAAGGTTGATGTGTATGAGTAAAGGAATAGGCGGCTAAAATCGTGGTCACAATTACCTCGATAATCGGCAAAAATATTGTTAAATCATGGGATGATGCGTGGTCGGATCATTAAATGCAAAGAGGCGTGCGTCTAATAAATCGTCAGAAGATTTTCAGAGGGGTCTCAGAATTTCCCCCCAAGAAAGGTATTTGCACCAACTTTCCGGTGACACAAAGATATGCCACTGGAAAGCAGGGGGACTATCTGAATAGGGTGAAATATGTTCATATTTTATGCTTGCATAATAAAGCAACACGTGGAGACGAAGGCAGATGGGAAACGAGGCAAATGGCAATCAGGTCCGAGGGTGGCAATCTAGTTTGTTCTCTAAGGGAATGTTGCTCATAAAAACAAAATAAATGTCGGTCACCCAGTAGTATTTAATGGAGAATATTTAATAGCATTAAGTGCGTAGTCCGTTACAGAGAATATGACATTCACTGCCTACCGTTACATATACTTCAATGGCCCGAAAGGATTGGATAACTTTGTTCGATATTTCATCTCAAATTAAAAGTTGTTTTTTCCTCGTATTTATACTTCATCCGTCCTAATTTATGTGATACTTTTTTTTTTGTACCAAAAAGAATAGTATCTTTCTATATTTAGTATAGTAATTTAACTTTTAAATGTCTATTTTGCGCCACACAAATATTTATGACTTATTTTAAAATAAATTTTAATAATCTTTCTATCTTAAACTCTACGTCTAATCAAACACCATCATAAATGGAAATAGAGGGAGTATCACAGGACATTCACACTATTTAAATTTTAAATCCAACAGCGCACACATATTTTCCTCACTTATTCGTCTTGATTCTTGAATTTTCATCACTTCTATTGCAATCTCAACGTAAGAATTAAAAGTGAGAATAATTATAACCATTACAAAAATGTAACGTGGTTTACATAGCAAATTATGCCGTCACTAAGAAGTTTTTAACTTAAGGTTCATATTTTTTTCTTAAAAAGTGCAGATAATTGCCATAGCACCAACCTTCGAAGGGACGAAGTATTGTTAAACAAATTAACAAAAAAGACCGGGGATTCTCGGTTCTGACTACATATCACCATACAAGTAGGGGTGGCAATGGGGCGGGGCGAGTGTGGGGCGGGTTAAATCGTAACCCGCTAAATTTCAACTCGCCCCGCCTCGTCCCGCCGCATCAACCCCCACCCGCCCCGCTCCGTTTATTTGTTGTTGTAATTTTGTAGATCTTAAAAAATAAAATTAAGATTTAATATTAGTGCAGTGAATAAAAAGATTCAGAACATAAATTGCAATGAAGAAAAAAGAGAAGTCATGGACATTTAGTGAATTGCTGCTATATTTGTAGTTCTTCTTTTCGTAGAATATGATATATTTTAGAGTGACAAGGCATTAGGTGAAGAAATATTAATACAATATCCAATCTATTATCCTTGGTTAAGTTAGTTACGAGACATATTTTGAAAACTCAACTGTATTCCTATCTGTTTACAAAAAATTAGGTATCGGAAAATAGAACTAGAAATATATTAAATTATTTTATTTTGAATGTTGTTTCAAAAGTAAAAAGAAACAGAATTAGTAAATGAATACCCCTTTATAAACTAAAGGTCACTTATGATTCATGGATCACAAAATACAAAAGAACAGTTACGAAAAATTTAGAAAATAAAATCTATATATATATATATTATTAAAAGGAAGGAAGTTTAGCCTAGAATTATGACAAGTGGCAGCACAGAAGAATGTCATGTGTTAGTTTTTAGGACAAAACTTAGTTAATTAGTTTTTAATTTTAAATTAAAATATTTAAATATCTATTATTTGAAGTTGGGTTAGTTATTTACTCAATTCAAATAAGTATTTAATAATTAGGAAGTTACCATTAGAAATAAAACTTACCATGGTTGCTTAAGAACCTAAAATTAAGGAGCACATCCCACAAACTCCCACCCCCAAAATGTGATTTGCTTCCCCTCTTTTTTTTTATCCGTGAAATTCCTTAATGCATTAACTAAGTATCATTCAAAAAGATATTACAACTTTTTTACATTAACTTTTTAAATTTAAAAATAAATTTTAGTTATACTTTTAGAATGATATTGAACAACCCAGGTACTTAATATAATTCTTTCAATTTCGAGTTATTATATGATATTTCAGAATTATGAATGATTTGCTTGACTTTATATTGTAATTTAATTTTTTAGTAGGTCATTCAAAATATTCAGATTGTACATTGCTTGACATTTCCCTCCTTCAATTCTTGAAAAATGCATCAAATAACTTGAGGTTCCAGCCAATATGTTTAATTATGTTTGTCTTTTTCATATAATGTTGATTTTATATTATGGGAATACTATTTGTATGAATTAATGCATTTACAATAATATTTTCTAAATATCCCAATAAAACTGGCTTTCTGGTAACATTGGGCATAAAAAAATGCATCTTCACTTCAAGGTTTGCAATTTTTCCATATAAAATGAACTACATGGTTTGGAATATCTTATTGCTTCAAATTCGCTGATAATTAAAATAGCCTTCATATTCATCTAAATCACCATTTTCCATTTTACTTATCCATTAGTCTTATTATTCATTTCACGTAGCTACACTAACCTGTAAGATTTGAATTGTATTAATTTTATTTTTTTTTTTGGTTTTTCCAGAATTTTACCTAACAGATGACGAGCTGAAAAATCGTTGTTTGCAAAAGTTGGAAAACTTCTTAAAAGGTTGTGGAAGAAGTTTTAAGGATTATCCAACAATGCCAACGCCTGTTTATAAAGAGGAAGAAGTTGACATCAGTAACAGGTTAATTCAAGATGAATTGTGTTATAATAGACGCGCTTTGGCAGAAGAACATGAAGAGTTAGCAAAGAATTTGACAGATGAGCAAAATTGTATTTATAAAAAAATAATAACATCGGTGAATGAAGACAAAGGTGAATTTTTCTTTTTATATGGTTTTGAGGGAACAGTCAAGACTTTCATTTGGAGGACTCTTTCTTCTGCCATAAGATCTAAAGGAGATATTGTGTTAACTGTTGCATCTAGCGGGATTGCTTCTCTTTTGTTACCAGGTGGTCGAACAGCTCATTCAAGATTTGTAATTCCACTCAATCTTACTGAAGATTCAACATGTAATATCAAGCAAGGTTCTCCGCTAGCAAATTTGATTGTCAAGGCAAAGTTGATTATTTGGGATGAGGCACCCATGATGCATAGATATTGTTTTGAAGCTCTTGATAGAACTCTAAGAGATATTCTCAGATTCAAAGATGCATCCAACTTAGAACGACCATTTGGAGGTAAAACAGTTGTTCTTGGTGGTGACTTCAGACAAATATTACCTGTCATTCCAAAAGGTACTAGGCAAGATATTGTTAATGCTTCTCTCAATTCTTCTTATTTATTGTCTCATTATCAACTCTTAACGCTAACAAAGAATATGAGATTGCAAAGTAATGAAATAGGGCCCCAGATGCAAGAGTTGAAAGTTTTTTCAGATTGGATTTTGGCAATTGGTGATGGTATGATTGATAATTCAGTTGATGGCAACGAAAAAGTTGAAATTCCAGATGATCTTCTGATAAAAGATTTTGTTGATCCAATATCTTCTATTGTGGAAAGTACATATCCTGATTTTATCAATTGTTGCAACGATATACGATACCTCCAGCAAAGAGCCATCCTTACTCCAACTCTTGATAAGGTAGAATCAATTAACGAATATATGATTTCACTCAATCATAGTCCCGAGAAATCATATTTGAGTTTCGATACAATTTGTAGCTCTGATCAAACTTATTCAGCATTGGAACATGTACACACACCAGAATTTTTGAACACTATTAAATGTTCTGGAGTTCCAAATCATGCTCTTACTCTAAAGGTAGGTGTTCCAGTGATGTTATTAAGAAATATTGACCAATCAGCGGGATTGTGTAATGGAACAAGGTTGATCATAACAAAACTTGGGAATCAAGTTATTGAAGCCAAGGTTTTATCAGGACATATAGCTGGACAGAAAGTTTTTATCCCAAGAATGACATTGACTCCATCAGATGCTAGAATTCCATTTAAGTTCCAGCGAAGACAATTTCCAATCAATGTATCTTTTGCCATGACAATCAATAAAAGTCAAGGACAATCATTGTCTCACGTGGGATTATTTTTGAAGAAACATGTGTTTACACACGGACAACTATATGTTGCTCTTTCCAGGGTGACAACTAGAAAAGGATTAAAAATATTGGTTTATGATGATGATGGACAAATAACTAATAAAGCTACAAATGTAGTATTTCAAGAAGTTTTTCGAAATTTATTCTGACAATTGTTAAGGTGGTACCCTTTTTCTGTTTACATTTAAAACTATTTAATTAGTAGGATTTCTTTTTTGATGTTAATGACTTTTGTATACATTGTTTTATTTAGCAGGTTGAAAGAAACCACGATCTGTTTGTGATGTTGGAAAGAGAACTTCTTCAGCTACAGTATGTACAAAAATAAGGTTAGCATTCTTTATAGATTTATACAGATATGCTTTGGAATTAAGTTCTGAATTTCAGTTATTAAGGTTTTTACAGCTTTGTGTGTCCTGACTAAAAATTTCATATCTCTCTGCAGACACGTCAAAATCATGTTCCGCTTATGCCGTTAGAAAGAAGACTGCCGAAGCAACAATGTCTGCAAAATTCAGGTCCAAATTCTTTGTACATTTATATAGATATTCTTTTCAACTCACTTATAAATTTCTGCAATTCTGATTTTTACTGCTTTGCACGCTCTAACTAAAAAAAGTTTATCTCTCCAATGGCATGTCGAAATTGCGATCCGCTTGTGCCGTTGGAAAGAGGACTTTTGAAACTACAATATATTAAAAAATTAGACTACGATTCTTTGTTGATTTATACATATTTACTTTTAAATTCAGTGATAAATTTTTGGTATTCTGATTTTCACAGTTAGACTTGGAAAGAATATTGTCTATATTCATGTTGAAACCACTTTCTGCTTGTGCCATTGGAAAAAGAACATCAAGAACTACAACACATACAAAAATATGGTGTAGATCCTTCGAAATTTTTTACAAATATTCTTTTAAACTCATTGATGAAGTTCTGTTATTTATGTTTCTATTTCTTTTCCTCTTATGAGTAGTTAGGACTATTTGTACTTGGTCCTTCCATGACCTATTGAACTTACTGTTGATAATTCGACAATTCCATAAATAAATACATCTTCTTTTGAATTTACTACTTTTGTTGCTACGATTGATGAACCAACTGGGAAAAGAGTTGCTCACATGATTCCACAAACATTTCTAGGATCCAAATACAAAAAGTGTGTTTTTGAGGTTGATGTACTACTTTCTTGCAAAGTTTGATAAACCAATTGGGAAAAGAGTCGTTACAATGATTCCTAAAACACTTGATAGGTATGTTTCACTTTTGGAAAAAAAATTAATCTGTTTTTTATTCTTTGAAATTGTTATAAAGTTATATATCATGAAATGTTTTTTAATCCGCTTGTGCCATTGGAAAGACGACCTCTAGATCTACTATAAATACAAAAGTGAAGTCCAGATTTTTTGTAAATGTATACAGATACTCTTTTAAACTTATTTATAAAGTTCTGTCATTTTGCTTTTCACAGCTTTGCGCGTGTTGGAAAAATAATTCATATCTCATTGCGGTCATGTCGAAAACAAGATCCACTTGTGCCCTTAAAAAAATAACTTCTGTAACTACACTATATACAAAAATTAGATCTAGATTCTTCATATATTTGTACAGATATGAAATTAATTTTAATTATAAATTTCAGGTTTTATGCTTTTCACAGCTTTGCGCGTCCAAACTAAAGAAATCCTATCGCTCTGCACACACGTTGAAACCACGATCCGCTTGTGTCGTTGGAAAGACGAACTCTGGAGATACTACAAATACAAAATTCAAGTCCAGATTCTTTGTAAATGTATACAGATACTCTATTAAACTTAGTTATGAAGTTCTGTTATTTTACTTTTCACAGCTTTGCGCATGCTGGGAAAAAAATTCATATCTCACTACGGTCATGTCGAAAACAAGATCCGCTTGTGCCCTAAAAAACATAACTTCTGTAACTACTCTATATACAAAAATTAGACCCAAATTCTTCATATATTTGTACATATATGCAATTGAACTCAATTATAAATTTCAGGTTTTATGTTTTTCACAGCTTTGCGCGTCCAGACTAAAAAAATTATATCTCTTTGCAGATAAGTTGAAACCAGGATCCGCTTGTGCCGTTGGAAAGACGACCTCTTCAGCTACTATAAATTTAAAATTCAAGTCCAGATTCTCTGTAAGTGTATACAGATTCTCTTTTAAACTTAGTTATGAAGTTCTGTCATTTTGCTTTTCACAGCTTTGCGCACGCTGGGAAACAAATTCATATCTCACTACGGTCATGTCGAAAACAAGATCCGCTTGTGCCCTTAAAAAATAACTTCTGTAACTACACTATATACAAAAAATTAGATCCAGATTCTTCATATATTTGTACAGATATGCAATTGAACTCAATTTTAAATTTCAGGTTTTATGCTTTTCACGGTATTATATCTCTCTGCAGATACGTTGAAACCAAGATCCGCTTCTGCCGTTGGAAAGACTACTTCTTGAGCTATTATAAATTCAAAATTCAAGTCCAGATTCTTTGTAAGTTTATACATATACTCTTTTAAACTTAGTTATGAACTTCTATCGTTTTGCTAAAAAATTCATCTCTCACTACTGTCATGTCAAAAATATGATCCGCTTGTGCACTTAAAAAAGGGCCTTCTCGAACTGCATAATATACAAATATCAGGCCCAGATCGTATATTTGTACATATATGCTTTTTAACTCAATTATAAATTTCAGGTTTTATGCTTTTCACAACTTTGCGCGTCCAGACTAAAAAAATTATATCTCTCTGCATATACGTTGAAACTAGGATCTGCTTGTGCCGTTGGAAAGATTACCTCTTGAGCTATTATAAATTCAAAATTCAAGTCCATATTCTTTCTAAATTTATACAGATACTCTTTTAAACTTAGTTATGAAGTTCTGTCATTTTGTTTTTCACAGCTTTGCGCACGCTGGAAAAAAATTCATATCTCACTACCGTCATGTCAAAAACAAGATCCGCTTGTGCCCTTAAAAAAAGAACTTATGTAACTACACTATATATAAAATTATATCCATACACATATGCAATTGAACTAAATTATAAATTTCAGGTTTTATGCTTTTCACAGCTTTGCGCGTCTAGACTCAAAAAATTATATCTCTCTGCAGATACGTTGAAACCAGAATCCTCTTATGCCGTTGGAAAGACGACCTCTTGAGATACTATAAATACAAAATTCAAGTCCATATTCTTTGTAAGTTTATACAGATACTCTTTTAAACTTAGTTATGAAGTTCAGTCATTTTCCCTTGGATTTCATGATACTTCTTCTATTTGGTAGATATGCGTGGACTTAAATATATAAGGAATCTCCATGACCAGATAAAGAACGATCCCGAAAAGGCATGAAGTCAGTGTTAGTGAGAAAGAGAAAGACGATTTTATGTGAGTAATGTTTATGTCAAAGATGGTAATGTTTATTTTAAGTATATTTTCTTATATTGATTTTGTAGTTTTCTTATACAAATTTCATCCAATAATCCAGTTCTACATTCAGAAATATATCATCCGAGTCGAATTTCGCGCAAAAGTTGCTACATGATATTAGGTAATGTAAAGAAAGGGCGGTTGCTACTCAAAATACAAGTTATTTATACTCCACGAGTAGAGGCAATTAGTGCGTAGTTTTTGCCGAAGTTACTTGTAATAATTCTACATTTACATAAATAATCACATTTTCTTATTACACTTTCCCCTTCATTGCCTAAAGAATAAAGCTTTTTACTAATCGTTATTGTTAGGAAGCTAAAAAAAAATATATCATTTCACCCGGCCGTTGTTTAGTCATGCGGGTTGACATTTTATGGGTTGAGTCATATCCTTAAATACCAAAATAAATATTCAAGTTTAAGGACTTTACAGAAATTTTGTCTTAATTTGACTTTGATGTTTCTCTTTGCAACGAATAATGGCGATACAGTTGATTTGATTTAAACGTGTGTTTCAGATTTCTACCATTACCACCTATGTTTTATAACTTGTGCTGTTATAATGCATAGAAAGCTGATTGTAAATGCAAGTTTGTTTCCGTCATGATTTCACTCTCACAAGCTTATATGGTCCATTTTGTTTATACGCCTTTACTTTCCGATTGCTTGAAGGTTCTACTAGACTTCTTCATTTTTGTTCCTTGAAAAGGTTTGTTCACATTTTGATATGTACACTTCATGAATATGCAAAGGTCTAATTTCTATTGTCCACAAATTTATACTGATTAGTATTTGTTGGTAAATATTCTTTTACCTGAAAAGGTTGTGCAAGAGTTTGATCCTTCAACAACATTCCATTAAAAAGGCACAAAGAAAAGTACAAGGGTATCTCAGCAAGAGAAGATATTCAAATAAATCTTAAAAAATTATGTGAAGTTAAACTAGCTACTTCACTTTAGTTCTCTATATGATGTCTTTAACTTGACAATACATCCTTCATGAATACTCAACATTCTCTTCTGTAACGTAAGTTTCTGCAGTTAATTGAGAGAAACATATATCATTGAATAACTGATACTAATGCAATGTAAAACAGAATTATCAATTTTCATGAAAGTTAATTGAAGTTTGCAACAAGACGAGGCCATTCCTAACTTTTATTCATGAATTATCGTCTGATAAATATGTGAAAATTCTATAAAATAATGTACTAATTTTCTAATACTTCGGTTTTGTCCATCATGTAGAATACAAGCTAGAGACAACACCAAAATGTTGATATTGCACGCATGTGTACCTTGTGCAATTCTGTTGTATTTCACCTTTATAATGATATTGCTAATTAACTAATTGCATAATTTATGTTGCAGTTTGTCTAATTTAAATTTATTTAAAGGTCTCATCAAACAGTCTTAATTCTCATCAACTAATCTTAAGCAGGCGCTATTTGTTGCCTTTGGCAAACAGTGCTAATACATGTAGCCAATAATCTAATTCTTCCTTAATAGCTGTTTATTAAAATGGATAAGTGTGTTTACACGTGACTTCAATTTATGAATATTTAGTGCATTTCATGTTTAAAATATAATAGCATTCGCATGCTTCTTTATATACTGTATTTTTCATATAACATTTTCTTATAAAAGATTATATTTAATATTTTCCGCGCAACGCGCGGGTACGGATACTAGTATATTATTAAAAGAAAGGAAGTTTAGCCTAGAATTATGACAAGTGGCAGTACAGAAGAATGTCATGTGTTAGTTTTTAGGACAAAACTTAGTTAATTAGTTTTTAATTTTAAATTAAAATATTTAAATATCTATTATTTGAAATTGGGGTAGTTATTTACTCAATTCAAATAAGTATTTAATAATTAGGAAGTTACCATTAGAAATAAAACTTACCATGGTTGCTTAAGAACCTAAAATTAAGGAGCACATCCCACAAACTCCCACCCCCAAAATGTGATTTGCTTCCCCTCTTTTTTTTTATCCGTGAAATTCCTTAATGCATTAACTAAGTATCATTCAAAAAGATATTACAACTTTTTTACATTAACTTTTTAAATTTAAAAATAAATTTTAGTTATACTTTTAAATTAAAGACAGTTACAACTTATATTCACGTTTTAGGATTATCCACAATCTTCTATACTTGAAGAAAATTTATAGGCTTCTTTGTTATGTTGTAAGTGCATGTATCAAGAATTTTTAGCAACATAAGGTTCGATATTCTTCTCTAAAAGAAACTCTTAATTAATCTTTGTTATTTCTCTATCATCAAGTTTGATTTAAATAATTTAAATTTAAAATCATAATCCAGTATTTTGATCCATGATATTTAATTTTTGTCTGCAGGAAAAATAAATTTACAACCAAAAGATATCCTTAATAAGTTGGTAACCTATATAGATTGTTCCTTTTAGATTATTAGGTGAGGTGTGTATGCTATTTACATACGAACAATTTCAAATATAGAAGTCTTTCTATTAAATTAGATGGAGGCTCCCGTGCTCTGCATGGGCCCGAGAGCATGCTGGGGTCCGTGCATGCCATAATCCAACAATAGAAAGAGCTTGTATATTTCTATCTACATTCGATAGGAGTGTGCTTTACTACAAATCATGAGAAGAACGTCTCTTATTCATGGAAATTTCTACTTATTAATTACAACCTGATTAATACATTGCAGAGGCACACAAAACTCCTAAGAATATCTGATCTTGCAACTATGATCTTTTCTATTGTTTGGAAAAAAATCAGCGAATTCAATTGTCTTCTCAAGAATGCATATGATTTTTTTTGTTATGAAGGAGCAAAGCTTGACTAAAAAAAGCAGCAAACCTTTTTAACTCTATTGGCGCTCATCCAAGTAAATCATCCCTAAAAGTACGATAAAAATAAGCTCAACTTTCTTAATTAAGCAAACCACTTCATCATCGGTGTACTCCATCTGAGTTCCGGTTGCTCGATCGTAACTTAAAGAACCTGCCTTGGTATCTGCGGAAAAATTCATGAGTGATATATTTTAAGCATAAAACAGTAAAACACATACTAAATTCAACTTACATGAATCTTGATGAATAAAATGTAACAATACATGAGATGATGAAAAAAATGTAACAGTATATTCCGCACTTATATTGTCAAACTATATAAGTCACCTCTACTTGGAAATTAGAATAGATTCCACATTCATGTAGTGGATGCCTACGTATAAGGGCAAGTTAAGCAAAAGATGTATTTAAACACGGACTTACAAGCACCTTAAATTTAAAGATAAAGTAGGTGACAGGAACATGTAAAAGACACTTGTCAGTAGATAACCAACTTTACAGAGAGTTGGAAACCAAAATATTACAAAAATAAACAAAAAGAACAAAAATAAGTGGGAAAAAAAAAGTTACATAACTATGTATAACGCCCAAGTACAGGGCGCTATACATTAACATCGTTAATGTATAGCGCCCTGTACTTGGACGTTATACATAAAGCTGCAAAATCCAGGTATAGCGCCCAAGTACACGGCGCTATACAAGCTCCAATAATTCAACACTGTATAGCGCCGCGTATATGGGCGTTATACATATATATAAAAAAATCCGGGCAATCCATTTTCGATATAAAGAGGTCACAATTTCAGTATATTTCATTCAAAAAAAATTCAAACTTTTAAGCAGTGTATTTCAGTGTTAAATTCTCTAGCATTTTTTCATTATGTCTGAAGAGCGTAGAATGAGAGTTTTATTATATTGGGGGGGTGATGTTGTGATGGAGAATAACTCTATGAGCTACAGTTTACCTGCTCAATGTCATGTTAAATTGCCACTTACAATGGAGTACGATAAATTAATATCGTTGTTATGCAAAAAAATGAGTGTGAGGAAACGTTCAGTGATACTTAAAGTAACCGGAAGATATCCGTATTCCGTCACTCCGCAAGGGGTTGCTTTTTACTCGGAGTTTAACATCGACGATGATGAAACTTTGAGTGATTTTTTGAGGACTCCGGATGAATGCCGGGAATTTCTTATAATCACAATGTTGGAGATGTACGTGAAGGTCGAAGACGCTCCAAAAAACGAGGTTGTGCGTAGTAGAGATACCCCCCAGTCATCGGGTGGTTATTCTGGGGCAGTTTTTGCCGGACAGGTTCCGGATGGAAGACTTTTCTTTGATTTAAACATATCACCGCCGGCCAATGAGCAGGGAGAAAATAATTTATATCCTGCTTTCCAACATTCACAAGACGAGTGGTAAACTTCAATTTTAATTTGTGTTAATTATATATATTTTTGGTGTAATAAATTTGTATTAACGCTCATATATTTAATAAGGGGTACCGTCCGGATATGAATTTTACAAGGGGCCCATCCGGTAGTCATCACCTAAGTGAAAATGCCCATCATGGAATTTCATCACATTACGACTTGTAAGTCAAGCGATATAACTATATGAAAAGTATTTATTAATTTCAGTTGCTTATATTTTTGTTGGTTGTGCAGTGAAAACAAGCAAGTTGAACCACCCGTAGTCACTCAATTATCCGAAAATGACGTATTACATCAGGATCTGACTGATGCACAGAGTGAGGAACATAACAGTGATTACGACATCAATGTCGATGAATCTGGAGATGAGACACCCTTTCCTTGTGAGGATGGTGATGATGAGGATGTAGCAGAAGGACCTGATTTGGAGAGAATCCCCCCTAGACAAAGAGTGTATGAGTCCGAAGTGCGGTTTCATTCAAGGGAGATTCCTTACACTGATAACTTGCCAAGCGTGCCGGATGTGGAAGCTCTCACAAGGAATTTTGATGAAATCCGGGCAACAATGTGGGATGAGTCTAGACCAACGGTGCTTGCAAAGGGGATGCTTTCCCCTGATAAAGTGCGCGTAAGCAGAGCTTGTAAAATACACAACATAAAAGAGTGCCGTGAAATGCAGGTATGGGAGTCAAGTCCGGTAGTATACAAGGCTGTTTGCCGCAGGTGGTTT
>ML262091.1:537-17441 GCA_005239495.1 Nicotiana undulata
ACTCTCACAATAGCTCTGATACCATGTGAGAAAACACGGGAGAAAAATAATATCTTATTATTTTCAATGATACAATGAGCCCTATATATACAGATATTACATGTCCTACTCCTAGTACACATAGGATTAGGGTTAGTGTTATTTACTCCTATTTGACTACTTAACTAACACCAAACAAATTGTGAAGCTTCTCTCCAGCTCCGTGTTCAAGATCAGTTTGTTTCTTCTACAAGTTCTCATCGTTAACTCAACCAGTTTTTCCTAAATATGAACTCGTCATAAAGAGTCTCGTCCTTAATTGCTACATATAACCCCCCAGCCCCTACAAAACCAAACTTCTTTCTCCTCGTTTTTTATCTTTATTTTCATTAAATGCAGTTTGATGATAAATATTTGCTATCTTTGTGGTTTGATATTTGCTAGAGTACGCTGTAACATTATCTCATCATTAGATACTGATTGAGATATGATCAGAAACATAAAAGTTGAAAAAAATCCTATTAGAATAGGATAGTCAAGTAAGCACCAGCTATCCACTTAGCCAGTCTGTGCACCTTTCAGTACAAACAGGGGCAGTTAAACTCTGTAAAGTTATCTAATCCAACTTCAAAACAAAAGAAAACACATAATTTTCAGAATTTTCACCAAGAAATACCTTAAAATGCTCATATGCTAAATCAAGACGGCATGCACCCACCACTCCACTAGGAATATTCAGCTTTTTAACATAAGAAACTGGAAAAACAAAAAATCCAGCATGTGAGAGATCTATAAAACAACTATCAAACAAGATATGAGGAACTTCCCCATCAAGGAGTTATTCAGTTTAAGGGAGAAACAAACGAAAGCACTCCACTTGCATGAACTCATTCAGATTAATTTTTCTTTTCTTTTTTGTTTTTGTTTTTGTTTGAGATAAATGAAAGAAAGAGTTCCACAAGAACCAAGGTTATATTTTCAGTGTGAACATGAATCATTAGTGCATTGTCATCTTTCTCAACAGTCTAACCAACAACAACAAAAGAAAAGAAGTGAGAGGGAGGGTGTAAGCTAAGGTCCTAAAATTCAAAGAGCCCAATGATTAAAAGAGTAATAAATCTCTTATTACTTTGAAACATAGTAATGGGTCTCTATCGATTTCCTGGGAGAGTGGAGGCATCACATGATAAACAGAAAATCTAAGTGGTTCAAACAAGACCTGCATCACCGAGATCCATGAAGAATCGAAATACAGGACCATTCCTTTCGCTCTTAGTAACTGCTGCAAACATTTTCTTTAGCCATTCAGGTGTCCTGGATATCACAAAATTAATCTTATGAATGACACAAAATATTCAAAATACAAACTTTTGGAACTACTCACTAGTAAGAAAAGATACAATGAAGATGAGATAGTAATTCAAAAAATCAGAACACTTTGTGTAAGTAAATATTATCAATATACTGACCAGCTAAGGCATTTGTTTGCCAATGACAACCAATTCCACTAAAACTTCAGACATACCAAATAAGATATGTTTTCCAGATGCACACTCAGGTATTAGGATCAAAATGAGCAAAAGTAGTTTACTCAACCCAAAAATGAAAGATGAAAGATCAAAACAAAGATAAGACACCTCTTGCTTCATGACTTAAATTTATCTTTCAAGGAAACAGCATATTGGAGAGAAAAACAGTAATGGTTTCTAACGCACAGCTGCAGATCAAAGGGGAATTGCCATACAGGATTATCCACGAAACATCTGTCCATAATACTAAAGACTATCAATCATTAGACTCCTAGTTTTATGCAAGATGCTTGCAAATGTGAAAGAGACAGCTATTTAACTTTTTATATAAGGATGTTTAACATGAATTTACACACAAAACAAAACTATTTAACATGTAACTTTGTACTTCCTGGTGAAAGTTTTCCTAAAATATTTCACTGGTGTGTATTTCATTGATATTTTTTCCACTAAACATGTTTTAAATTGGGATGGTAAACATTATTCCTCTCTTGATGACGAATGATAAACTGATTCTAGGAACCTATTCGGAGAAAAGCTAGTCAGAGGAGAGGCACAGACAAGCAACGATGGCTTTTCAGCCTTATCGGTTCTTACCCGTAATCTTGGCGACCTCTATAAAAATGCCACAGTTTTGTTGCCTTTTGGTGATATGAGAGATTCTACTTTCATTCCTCAACACTCAATTATGCTATGAGTAATTTAAAGTTTAATGGGCAAGCAAAGTAGACTTTGTGCTAAGTTAAAAGTATAACTCCACTAGTTTTTCTAATCCTTTAGAAGTCTTAGCTGCTTTACTGACTAGCAATGCCCCTATTATTCAGTCATTTCCTCAATAATAGAAGGATTAAAAAAAATCTAGACTTATTTATGCGATCTTACAGATCACTGAAGAATTCAAAACGCAACCGAGTGACTTCTTCTGAATAAGCTGATTATTGGCAGCGTCCACAGATATACGCTCATACTAGAGCTTCTAAAGCTTTATTCTTGTTTCAGTGCTTTTAGTAACTAGAACATCTTCTTCATTTTCGTTTCATTTTCGTTCCCGTGTCCTTCTTCTGATTGCTAGCATTCATGATATCACACTTATGCTGTTTGCAGTACAAAATTTTACTTTAAAAACAGTAATTAGCTACTTCCTATCTGGCCATCCTGCAGTACAACACTAAAACTGTCCAAATTTAAACATGTACCATGCTTCAAGTATTTAGTACTCCCACAATTAATCACGCAGCCTAATATTAAAACTTTCTCACTTCCTACTTGTGCCAAAAGAGTGTAATAGCAGCAAATGAGTCAACAGGAGGAAAAAACAACAATTTGTCTGTGTCCGTATCGATTCTAAAAGCTAAAACATAACCTGACATGATAAGTGGTAGGTGAGCTCAATTGAAAATAGGGAAAGAGAATATAAAGATTATACCTTTTGGAGAGAAAGGGTATGTCAAAGTGGGTAGAAACAGCCATAAGACCGGTCCCGGAAAGGTCACACATACTGAAAACCTGACCAACGAACGCTGGCCCACCCTTTCCGGTGGAGTTGAGGCCGGATATTTTCACCGTTGACGGAAAACCCGACCCGGAATCCGAACGCATGTTGTTGACAGCCGAAGACTCTATGTTTGTTCCCCTTAATACGATGACGAATTCGACAAAAGGAGAGAAGGGAGATTGAAGGAAGGGGATTAGATGAAGCGATGAGGTTCGCTTCTACCGCAGGCCTGGACCAGTGGATGGATCATGGATGTAGGGGGAGACATTTTGTGAAATTTGGATGGGAGCTAAATACCACCATATTGAAATCCAAATAATTTCAGTTGGATATTAAATTATGCATTTTATAAAATGTCAGGTATTCGATCGACATTCCATATTTAAAAAAATAAGTATAGAAAGATCCAATATTGTATCGAAATTCTTAATTACATAATGTTATATAAATAATAATAATTTAATTAATTTGATATAGGTTAATAATTAGACTTGGAATACTAAATATAATGATTAGATTATATAAAAACTTAGAATATAGTTATATATTTTATTATTAAAAGTTGAGATTCCTTTGTTTTTTTTGCCTTTTTATGTGATAAGCAAATACCGACAAAGAAAATTACTTTTGCTCTCTTTGGATATTTTTGTATGTGTACGTAAGGTGTTAATTTGATATAATGGACATATTTTTCTAAAGTGCGTTTAATTCAAATAGGTGAATTTAGGTAGTTGATAACCACTACCCTCTTGAGTAGTAGTTGTTTATGATATTGTGAAATGAAGTTTCTAAGTTTTCTAACATTTAACTCTTTCGTTTAGCATTTCTTTGCAACATAAATCTCTAATACATGCAAGCCAAGACCAAAAAATCATAGTTATCGATATTGTACCGCATTATCGAAGCCAAACTTAAAAATATCCAACAAAATAAACTTAATTAGAAATGACGATAAACAATATTATTAAAAAGTAAAAATCAAAACTTTTAAATCGTATTGTATCATACTATGAACACCCCTATTTCTAATTGTGTTGGATGGTCAAGGACAAATTAGTCTTTTGACTCAATAAAGAGACAGCTCACCCAGGGAGAAAATATCAAAGGAGATGCGGTAAAATTGAGGGCCCAGTGGGGCATTAATCTTGGCCAAATTCACACCCCAATTAAGTAGCGAGACAGTCGATGAATAATAAATTCACCAAAGGTCGGGATCGAATCCACACGGAGTTAGAATATTGGATTTAGGTGTATATCTTGATTGATTGTAAGTTTTTGCTCAAATTACACTTCCACAAAATTAATTGGTGTTCTACTTCTACTTTACTCTATTTTTTGAAGTATAAACTAAGGACAATATTTTTTGTTTTGAGTTTTTCAAACGATTAAAGGGTCTAGGGTCGTGACTTCTACCTAGGTGGTTATCTAATAGGTTGTAAACTCCAGGGCAAGTTTGATTAGTTGGGGTCGTAATATAGCAATCACATCCGGGTACTCACTCTATACCTCTCGGTAGTTTGAGTGACTTTGCCCAATTTGATTTTTTCAAGTCCAAAATGGTATTTGCACAATACAAGTGAGATTAGCTCAAATAGGGTATTACTATCTCTAGATTTAACCCTTTAATTGGGGCTATCAATTTCTTGAGTTTACCCCAATTCCTTGTTAGCCAAGTTTTATGAGACTTAGTCCTTCTTTCTCAAGTAGAGACTAAGTCATTTAGGCATGAATCAATGTTTGCAACCATTAATTCTTGAGTTCTAGCAAGAACTAGGCTAAATATCACTAACTCAATCACAAACAAGCCCTAAATTAAACACCCATCAAATACCCACAATAGGATTGGGTCACAACCCTAGCTAAAGATTTAACTACTCATGAAAAATACAGAAATTAAAGAAGAAATAAAGATAGAACCCATAATACTTGATTATGGGTTGAAAATCTAGTGTTTGGAGACAAATCTATTACAAAATTACAAAAAACAATAAGAGAAAACGGAACAGATGCTCTTCTAAAACATAACTTGGCCTAAAAATGACAAAAAGTCATATTTATACTAAGCTAAAAATATCTGACAAAAATGTCCCTGCGGAGGTTGTGTGGCCGCATAATTCTGAGTGCGCCCGCACACATGGCTTGAACTGGGATCTGGACTTTAATCTGCGGACCGCACAAAAGTGAGTGCGGTCGCATCTTTGGCTTCTGGTGCCGCATAAAAATCGTGTGGGCCGCATGTCTTCACTTTGTAGTCTCTGAATCTCTTTTTTGCGGTCCGCGTAATATTGATTACGGCCGCATAAAATTCTTGTGGTCTGCATATCTTTAATTTGAGGCTCTCTGAATCCATTCCCTTGCGGTCCACACAATAGTGAGTGCGGCCGCACATAGACTTCTGGGGTTGCACAATATTTGTGTTGTCCGCAGATCTTTATTTGCTCAAACTTCAAAGTCTTTGAACCTCTCTTCTGCGAACGCACTAGAATTATGCGGTCCGCACAATGTGAAGATGATGTTGACAGTGTTTCTTTATTGTTTGCGGCCGCACTAGAATTGTGTGATCCGCACTCTAAGTATTTTCGCTCTGTTTTTGTCCTTGTCCAATTTTGACTCCTTTTTTCGTTGATTTTCACTTTCTTGGTTTGTTCCCAATATTTCTGCAATAAAGGTCATTTCATTAGTTCTTGGGATACCTTTAACTCTTTTCGAGCTAAAACTCAAGTAAACGATGGCAAATAATCGGTCAAAATCCCTACTTATCAACTCCTCCAAACTTAAGCTTTTGCTTGTCCTCAAGCAACTAAGGCAATTCCTAGCTCCATTAGAAAAAGGATATTTCAGTTATCCTAAGTCAAGTCAAAACACAAATCAATTGGGACCAACAATTACCTATATGCTCATGAATCATTAACAAGCCTATTATATAAAAATTTGAAGCACAAATGGCTCTAATGTGACACTTGAGCATCAAGGGTTGACTATGATCATCAAGGAAGCTCGCACTTTCATGCAAGTCGTTGTGGATCCCAAACTCCTCCTCCTAGAATTTCCAGAAGCTCGTCTCACTCACGAATTAAGATTTCAAAACAGTGACTCGAGGAGGATTCACTCATCACTCTCAAAAGAATGTCATAAGCCCGGATATAAGTACCATATGTTTTCCCCTCATGTAGATCACCACTAATGTAAGCTTGCTCGGCTCGAAATCACGTAGGACTTTTTTGGCATGTAATGAAGGCTTTTGGATTAAGGAGGGTAATATCGGATTGGAATCGGTTCATCTTTTCTTTAGCACTTCATATTCTCTTATTGGCTCATATAAAACTTTGCCGACTCTTTGAGTCATTTTCTTTTCCTTTAGAGGGATTAGAGAGACTTGACATCACTCTTTCGTTTCCATGCTAATCACGATCTCCTTCTTTGCATTTCCCTTGTTTCACACTTCTTCTTTCTTTTGGCGTCTTTTCAAACCTTTCACGTTATTCACTTTTTTTGTGTGTGTTTTCTTTGTTCTTCCTTTCTTTTTCTTTGCCCTTTTTCATTTCGTTTGTCTTTTTGTGCCTCAAAACCATCTTTAAATTCCTCGTCTCTCCCCCAAACGTATGTTCTTGCATTTGAATCACATGAGTGCTAAATAAAAGTCAGGTGCCAAGAGAGAGTCACTATAAAACGGTTAAAGGCAATGTGGTTATTGAAAAGAAAGGTTATAGACTCAAAAGGGTTTACTAAGCATGGTATCATTGGTAGGCCATGAAAAATTTCAAAATGAGTCAAGGAGAGCCTACAATCACTTTTCAAGCCAAGCTAACTTAGAATTTCGCCTAGAAACGGGGCAAGTTCTAGACCATTCGCACAGGTACTTGGATTTGTAACAAAATACCTCACCTCTCACACAACCGGATTGTTAAAGAGACAAAAGTCGAGGGCCCACAACAACCGCATTCAAGATAGAAAATATTTACGATTCATTTAAACCATCTGATGGTTGCCTAAGTCAACACAATATTCACAAGGTCACTAACTAGAGCTATTTCTTTACAAAAACTTGTTTTTGACCATAAGTGCATAGTTAAGGTGTGTTGGTACCAAGTGAAACATGCTTGACCATTTTATTCATTGCTACTTGTTTTTACCTAAACATAAAAAACGGACTCAATCCCTTAAGAAGGTTGTCACGCCATTCATCGTTGGGAAAAGCCGCCCGGTTCACACAAGACTCACCTTTGAAAAGAATCGTGGCATTAAGAAAATCAAAGGTTTATTGTTCGTCAAAACATAATAAGAATATAACAAATCAAAAAGAAGTTAATAAACTAATTAAGAAGTTATACTATTAGGAAAACAAAATAAAGAAGCTATGAAATGAACTACTAAAAGTAAGACAAATGAATATATACATGGGGGGAAGATTATATACATAATGAGGGATAAAGTAAAGATAAAAGTAAGACAAATGAATATATACAAAGGGTGAAGATTATATATATAATGAGGGATAGAGTAAAGATAAGAGAAAAAGGGAAAAGAGTATTTAAGTTATTACAAGCCTAAAAGGTGATCAAATGTTATAACAGTTATCTGAATCATCAAAATAAACCACCACCCAAATGAAAAATAAGCATTGTCCCCAATGCTTAACAAAAATAAGAACATGGAAGGGTAGAGAGTTAAGAGAAATCCCTAAGTGGTCTCAATCTGAATGGTATCTCTAGAACCCTTAATCTGCATAGCATCTCCAGCACCCTCGGTCTACAAGGCTGTCACGACCCCAAATCAATAAGGGTCGTGATGGCGCCTATCGTGAAACCAGGACTGCCAACTCTGAGAGTAACATATAAAACCTTCCTTTTAAAATCATAAGTCGGAATATTTCATTTAAGAACTCTGTTTAAAAACATAATTAACAACAATAATACCACGAAAATCAAGACTAATCACACCCCAACATCCAGAGACAACTGTCATGAGCATCTAAAGGAATAAACATAATATCTAGTAACAAGTCTCTACTATTATAGTCCAGGAAATACTAGAAATCTATGACTAAGAGAGGAATGAAGGACAGTTGTGGACGTCGAGCAGCTACATCTATCCTCGATCAACTCCGAGCAAGGAGGAATCAGCTATCGCTTAGATCTGGCACCTGGATCTGCACACAAAGGTGCAGGGAGTAACGTGAGTACGCCAACTCAGTAAGTAACCAAAGTAACTAAAAACTTGAGTGCAGTGACGAGCCTTAAAAATCATATTTTCATAAAACAGCAATTCAACTTATATTAAAAGACTTAGTGTAAAGAAGAGTAAGAAATCAATAATTTCACAATGTATTAGCCCTTCAGGCACAGTGCCACTCATAAGCAAGGTCTCTCAGTCACTCGTGACTCCACTATCATAATTTCCATGCTCACACTAAGCACTCTCACTCAACAAGTACCAGATATCCACACAACTATTGTGGCATGCAGCCCAATCCACCTAACATATGATGCAGCGTGCAGCCCGATCCAAATAACATCTGTTGCGGCGTCCAGCCCGATCCAATATATATAGTCGACTGCACTCACTGAGGGTGTACAGACTCCGGAGGGGCTTCTACAGCCCAAGCGCTATATTGCTGCGGCGTGCAGCCCGATCCAATATATATAGTCGACTGCACTCACTGAGGGTGTACAGACTCCGGAGGGGCTTCTACAGCCCAAGCGCTATATTGCTGCGGCGTGCAGCCCGATCCAATATACATATGTTGCGCCGTGCAGCCCGATGCATATAATATTTGTCGTGGCGTGCAGTCCGATCCATAACTATCCTCACAGACTCGTCTCTCGGCCTCACTCATTCATCCTCACAAGCCACTCGGGCAACTCAACATCACGGGACTCAGCCCAAAATACCTCACCATAGCAATAAGTAGTAAGCATGACTGAGTTCACAAATTATTTATCAAAATAGTGAGAGGACAATGTAAAAATACCCCTGAAGGTCTAAACATGTCGGCACATGGCCCCAAACATGGCATACAACCCACAATATAGTAAAAAGCTCTAAACTACAGGATATTATATAATTCCAGATCAAACATGCGGCTTAATAGTCGCTACGGGACGGACCAAGTCACAATCCCTATCGGTGCACACCCACACGCTCGTCACCTAGCATGTGTGTCACCTCATTTGTCAAAACAATGTAAAATACCGGGGTTTCATACCCTCAGGTCTAGAGTTACAATCGTTACTTACCTCAAACCGGCCCGAAAACTACTCTGCGATGCTCTTGCCCCTCGAATCGGCTCCCAAATGCTCTGAGTCTATCAAAATCAGATTAATAACATAAAAAAAATGCTAGAGAGCCGAAACCCATTCAAAAACTATCAAAATTAGGCACAATTCTCGAAATTGGCCAAACCCGACCCCCGGGCTCACGTCTCGGAATTCGATAAAAATCACAAAACCGGAATCCTTATCCTCCCACGAGTCTATACATACCAAGAACATCAAATTCGGACCCCAATGGCCTCCTCCACTGGATGCCCTCTCCACTGCATCTTCACTGAAGTTGTATCCTTAAACCTCAACTTTCTGACCTGACTACCCAAAATAGCCATTTCTCTACCTCATATGACATATCAACGGATGAACACTCGATAAGCTGGGTGGCAAGGCAAGTCTATAAGCCATCTCTCCAATCCTCTGAAGCACCTCAAAAGGCCCAATGAACCGAGGACTCAGCTTGCCCCTATTTCCGAACCTCATAACACCCTTCATGGGTGACACCTTCATCAATACCTTCTCTCCCTCCATGAAAGACACATCACGGACCTTCCGGTCCGCATAACTCTTCTGCCTAGACTGCGCCGTGCGAAGTCGCTCCTGAATCAGCTTCACCTTATCCAACGCATCCTGAACCGAGTATGTGCCCAATAGCCTAGCCTCGCCCGGCCCAAACCAACCAACCGTAGATCTACACCTCCTACCATATAAAGCCTCATACGGAGCCATCTAGATATTGGACTGATAACTATTATTATACGCAAACTTCGCGAGTGAAAGAAACTGGTCCCATGAACCTCCAAAATAAATGACACAGGCCCACAACATGTCCTCCAAAATCTGAATAGTACGCTCTAACTGCCCGTCGGTCTGAGGATGAAACGTTGTGCTCAACTCAACTATAACGACCCGGTCGGTCGTTCCGTAAGATTTGCCCTGTTTCCCCTGTTTTAGCTTTGTTATGTGTTAATTAACCTAATTATGATGTGTAGGGTCGGTTGTTTTGGGTTCGGAGCGGTCGTGGTGAGAATTGACACACTTAGTCTCTTAAATTGGCCTAATAGTTAAAAAAGTCAACTAGGAGTTGACTTATTGGTAAACGACATTGGAATGTAGATTTTATGGCTCGGATAGCTTCGTTAGGTGATTTGGGGCTTAAGAGTGTGTTCAGAATGTGGTTTTGATGTCCGGTGTAGAATTAGGCTTGAATTAGCGAAAATTAGTTTTTGGCGATTTCCGGTCGGCAGTGAAAAATAGGATATCGGGGTCGGAATGGAATTCCGAAAGTTGGAGAAGGTTCTAGTGTCATTCTTTACATGTGTGCAAATTTTCAGGTCATTTGGATGTGTTTTGGTTGGTTTCGGCATCTTTGCGGAATTTAGAAGTTTCAAAGTTCATATGCTTGAATCCGAGGTGAATTTCGTATTTTTGCGTTGTTTTTGGTGATTCGAAGGCTCGACTAAGTTTGTGTGATGTTATGGGATGTGTTGGTATGTTTTGGTTGAGGTCCCGAGGGTCTCGGGTGAGTTTCGAGTAAAGGTGTTAATCGGGTCGGGCTGACCCGTTAACAACCCGGGTCAGCCCGTTACTGTAGCATAACAAAGCGGGTTGGGATGGGTTGGGCGGGGAGTGGGTTTTAAACGTACAGATTTTTTGGAATGGTGGACCGAAAAGAATTTTTTTTTTTTTTAAATCTGACCGTTGCCAACGGTCAAATTCCAATATTACAATTGTAGCCTTTTAAAAACTATAGATAGCCCCTTTTCTTCTTATTTATTCCTCACAATTCAATATTTTCTCTCTAATTCTCTCTCAATTCTCTCTTGATAATATTCTCAATTACTCATTATTTCAAGTTTTCAACTTTCAAGTTTCATCAAATATTTAGTTTCGTCATTACAAAAGTATTATTATCAAATATTATAAATTTCTAATTCAATTATTCAAGTGAAGTGTGGCATCAACTATCAACTATCAAGTTATCAATTGAAGTTTGAGTTTCTACTTTCTATCAAAATTAGTGGGGCATTCGGAATCCCGGTACACTCGTTCCATCCCTTTCTCTTTATTATTAAGAATTATTATTTAAATTTATTAATTTAAATTACATAATGAATTTACTTAAAGCGGCCAAAAAAGCTTGCACTAGTAGAGGTGGTGGTAAGAAAATTTTCAAAAGGTCAAGAGCCGGTGTTGGTTCTTCTGGTAGCTTTACACATATTTCTGAAAGTTCACCCGAAAATGTAAATGTAGATTATGAGCGACTTCAAGAAAATTATGGTATAGATTATGATTTAGATGATATTTTAGATGATATTTTAGATGATATTCAATCACCCGATAATCTTGAAACACCACCACCTACATCCGATAATGTTAGTCAAACACAAAATATTAGGGGTGGAACAAGTAAGCCTCCCCTCCCTATTAAGAAGAAAAGAAGATTAAGAAGTAAGTGTTGGAATTTTTTTGATAGACTAGAAAATGAAAAAATTTATGTAAGATGTAGAATATGTAAGGAAGTTTATAAACATGAGCCCGGTAAGAATGGGGGAACGGGTCAACTTCGTAGGCACATGGTAGATGACCACCCTCTTGATTGGGGAGTAGATGAGGAAGATGGACAACAAAAACTTAACTCGAGCACTGAGGGTTATTTGGTATATACAATATTAAGAAAGATCGGGAAGAATTAGCTAAAATGATTGTTTTAGGTTGTTTACCTTTTAGTTTTGCTTCTTCACCATATCTTGTTGCTTATATTCAAAGAATTTATAACCCTATGTTTAAAGGTATTCCTAGAATTACTTGTAGATATGATATCTTTAGGCTTTATGGACAATATCAGACATATATACGTTATTTGTTCGCCAGTCTTTCTTGTAGAGTTTCTCTTACTTCTTATATTGGTCGCGTTGTAAATGGAAATAATTATTTGATTGTTACATGCCATTGGATAGATGACAATTTTTGTATGCAAAAACATATTATTGCTTTTAAATATGATGAAGATCAAAGTCATACTGGTGCATTTATAAGTAATACTATCCATGAAGTTGCTATATTTTATAATCTTGCAGAAAAAGTTTTGTGTATGTCATTTGATAATGCTTCTAACAACAATGCTGCTATTACATTACTAAAATTGCATCTACACCCACCACTTCCTGAAATATTTCATGTTAGATGTGCATGTCATATTTATAACTTGATTGTGAAGAGTGGCCTTGACTTATTTAGCAATGAAATCACTTTAGTTAGGACAGTTGTTGGTGTAATTCAAGGAAATAATAGAAGTGCTAGATTAAATGCATTTAAGGAAAAATGTGTACACTATGGACTAAAACCAAGACTCATGCCTGAAGAAATAGTTACTAGGTGGAATTGTACTTATTTATTCCTAAGATGTTGTTATAAATATAGAATGCCTATAACTGAAGTTGCTAATTCTCATTGTACCGATCATAACCGTTTGTTAACATCTAGAACTTGGGGTGTCATTGAAGATGTTTTAAAAAATTTACAAAAAATTTATGTGGCTACACTTGAGTTTTCTGGAGCTTATTATCCTACTATTGTAAATGGTTTAGTTCATATTGCTTAAATTTCTCTTTTACATAATTTGAAGATGAAAGACGAATATACTGTTGTTGTTGAACAAATGCTAGATAAGTTTTAAAAACAATTCTTCCCAATTCCCCCTATTTACCTAATTGGAGCTATTTTAAACCCTACTATCAAAATGATAAAGTGTCGCCAATTAATCAGTGTTTTATATACTTATATGGATATTGGAGCAACTGAAACTCCTGATAGTGACACTTGTATTTCTGATCTACACAAATATTTACAAACTTTGTATAATTATTATGCTAACATTGTTGATGCTTCTTCGGTTGTAGATGCAAATATTCCTTCAAGTAATACTTCAACATCTGGAACAACTTTGGAAGATGATGATAATGTTCAAGATTATTTGATTTGGTCTACACTAGCAGAGCATCAACAAACCAGTAGCCGGAATATTGATGACTCCAATTCTCCTTGCAAAATTCACTGGAGCCCCTCACAAAGGATTTTCTACCTCTGGGTTGGTGGAGGAGCAACTCAAATCAATTTCCTGTTCTTTCGGCCATGGCTCGAGACGTTCTAAATGTGCCNCAGGAGATACCCGTCATTCATTGGGCAGCAATGCTTTGGAAGTTCTAGTGTGCTTAAGAGATTGGATAAGATCAGAACGGCGAAATCAAGGGCGTGACGAGGTAGATAATGCGGAGGACCAAGAAATTGGAGATATAATGGTTTATGGTACCGATTATTCAACCAATGCCGGAAACCAAGAACCTCATGGAAGAGCTTACAAAGATGATGCAAAACATGTGATTTACTATTTATTTTTTATAATTGTTGTAAACTTTAATTTGCAAGTTCAAAAATTAAAAAAATCAAAAAAGAACTTGCAAATTAATTTGAAGTATTATATATTATTCAATAAAAATATCAAAGTTACTTACATATTGTGAATTTTTGATATTGCATATTAGTCTTATTCAATATTTTTTAGTAGACACTTNTATTATTCAATAAAAATATCAAAGTTACTTACATATTGTGAATTTTTGATATTGCCTACTAGTCTTATTAAACATTTTTTAGTAAACACTTACTTTCTGTTTTAAAATTTAGAATTTTAAAATTCAAATTTAAATCTTTAAACTTTAAAGTTTACACTTCAAAGTTTAATTCTAAGCTTTAATTCTAACCCTTAAAAGTTTGCAAATACTTAACTATCAAACAACATTGAAAAAGAAAAATATAATTTAATTAAAAAAACAAACAAAAAAAGCCCGACCCGCCTGAGCTTGTTAAGCCCGAAACCCGTACGGGCCCTATAGAGCCCGAAAATTCCCAACCCGTTAACCCCAGCCCATTAACAACCGGCCCGTTAACCGAACGGGCTGACTTTTTTCTTGTCCAGCCCGTCCCAGCCCGCACGTTAAACACCTATAGTTTCGGGTGGTTTCATATCATTTCTAGGCCATTTCTAGGTGCTGGTTTTTGGCTTCAGGGGTGTACAGTGCGATAACATAGATCTGGATGCGTTAGCATAGAGAAAATTTGGAAAAATCTAGTTGTGCTATGCGGTCGCATAGAGTAAAAATTTCTGTTGCACTGTACCGAATTTGGAAGCTTATAACTCACAATCTATAAGGAATTTGAAGTTGATCCAAAAATAAAAGTTGTAGCCCTTTATGTCTAGTTTTCAGAAAGTGAAACCAATTATAATTTGGATTTTTATACAAAAGGTTATAACCATTATACTAGAGGCCATCCGGAAGAGTTGGAGAAGGCAGTTGGAAAAGTTTGTTCTATGCGATCGCATGGAAAAGGCCGCGATCGCATAGGGTTAAAGAAGGCTGGTAAATTTTGTTCATCGCGAACGCGAGGCATAGACCGCGTTCGCATAGAGTGATCTGGGCAGAAGTATTTAAAACCTTCCTTCGCGAATTTCAGTCCATTTTTCACCATTGTTGAGCGGTTTTGAAGCTTTTTGACAGAGTTTTAAGAGGGAATCAAAGGGAAACATTTGGAGGTAAGATTTTTGACTTCATAACTCGATTATATGTGATTAAGGACTAAATTAACAGTGTTTAATTGGGGAAAATCGATAGAAAAGGGTGAAACTAGGGCTTGTGATTATGAGACCTTTTAGGGATGATTTGAGGAGTCAAACGGACTCCGATTTCAGAGTTCTTTATATGTACGGACTCGTGAGATGATGAAGATCGTTTTGGTATAAAGTTTTTCTAGTTCCGAGACACGGGACCGGGGGTCGGGTTTTGACTAATTTCGGGTTTTGTCCTTAAAATTGATATTTTTCAATTGGAATTCATGCCCTTAGCATAATTTGATGTGAAAAATCTGAACTTGATAGATTTGGAGCACTCGAAAGTTGATTCGAGAGACAAGCGTGTTGCGGAATAGCTTTTCGGGCTAGTTTGAGGTAAGTAATGTCTTTAAATCCTGTCCTGAGGGTATGAAACCCCGAACTTTACATCCTTTCACGATTTTGGAGTGACGCACACACTGGATGACAGTGTGGGGCATGCAAGAATTGGAAATTTGGAAAAATATTCCTTTTTATGCAACTATCGAGTTGCGAAACTGCTTTTAAAGCATATATTTTATAGTATTACTATGTTTTGATATGTTTGGGTTATAAGCCATGTTTGGTGCCTAGTGCCGATCTGTTTTAACCCTTTGGGGGCTATTTCACTGATATTCCTCACTTAAAAACTATGATTTTACATCAGTCTTTCTTGTGAAATTATTGACACTCCTTGTTACACCCCATGTTTTCGTACGTGAGAGTACGTCGTAAGTCAGTTGATGTAAGCTAGGAAATAAGATTATATTTAGAAGCATATAAAGTAAGTTAATCATGTTACCTTGGATGTTACAAATATTTAAGATCATGAATAACGAGTACCAAGGGGGTTGGAAATCTTAGAAGTTAAACCAATTGAAGAAAATAAGTTTCGTCGAAGGTCGACAAGTTTGGAATGTTATAACATGTACTTTAGGGTGAGACAATGTTCATAACATGATAAGGAGGTTATTATATGAGTTATTTTTGTCGTATGATAGTCGTGTGCTACGTTTTGAGGTAAAGCAAGTTGTGGAACAAAAGTTGGCAAAGGTCTTCACAAGTTACATTCATAATGTGCTGAAAATTAGGTCAAATGTAAATGAGATTTTCTTTCAATATACTTGGAATTATTGGATTATCTACCAACCAAATTGAATATATATGAGTCTAGTTTCCAACGCATTAAACCGTTTGTCTATACGACATCGGAGTAGAGAGATATTCGCGTTTTAGCGAGACTGCGCCAAACAGCTCTCTATGGGACCCACATAGGCGGTTTAAGACATATGGATATATATATATATAAGATGCCTCAACCCCGTTTTTAGTCATTCTTTTTCAGTATATTCAGACCTTAGAACCCTAAAAACACTCTCTCAAGTTTCTCTCATGATTCAAGACCCAAACAAAGGGCAAACAACACACATCAAGTGTCGGGAATCCCGTCGCGCTAGTAAGTTTCTTGTTCTTCCTGTTGTTGCTGATTTTTGGGTGGTTCCAGCTAATGTGGGATGTTCTTTTAAGTGGTTTATGTACTGTAAAATACTTTCCTATGATTTGCATATCAACCCTAAGTTATTTCAAGTCTTTCAAATGGATTACACCATATTTCAACATCAAAAGTTAGTTCTAGTGAAGAATAACACCTCTTTGAGGTTGTGTTGTCATTGAGGATAGTTGTGGGCTGTGTTTTTCTGAAATTTAAAGTTTTTGCTACTGGTTAATATGAGTATAACAACCTACTAATTGTTCTTAAGCTTTCTTGTATGTTGGTTAAGTTGATAATACTTGGATTAGCTTAAGTCACTTCTATGTGTATTGCCATTGAGGGTTGTTGTAAGCTAAATATAACTTGGATTTCAACTTGAAGCTACTTTAGGAGGTGTGTATATTATGTTATTGCAGATGCTTAAGGTTGTATGGATGTATTTTAAGTTAAATGGTTGGCCTAGACATGAACTAGTGAATAAAGTTGCCAATTGAAG